>JAAEAF010003620.1:0-112566 GCA_011037195.1 Triatoma infestans | reverse complement strand
AGTTCTTAAACAAAACAACTCAAGTTTGTCTTGCTTTTATGTGAATTTTGATAAGATAATGTAGAAATTTTGGAAAATTTTAGTAATGTATGAAAACAATTTATTACAGAATGTTGTGAAAAACACATACAACTTTCTCTTAATCTGGGTTTTTTTAATTTTTTTTTTTTTAATTTTAGGCGCGACAACATCTAGTTAAATTTGTATAACTAGTCTGGGGAGTAATATTAGATTAAACGACTCTTTTTTTTTTTTGAAGTCGCTTCAACATCTGTGGTCATAGACACTCGGATCATTCTCAGTGTACTAGCGGCCACCGGACAGTATTTTCTCATTGCACAGTATTGTCTCAAATCACTGGAAATTGAGCTGCAAAGCTGATAGGAGAAAAAAATCTAAGACGAGCCAATGGACTTCAACAAGAGAACTTCGCTGGGTGTCCAGCGAGCTACCATTGAACTAATCCTCGGGTGATTGAAGCTCGGAACGTTTCGAGTGCACTGCTATCATTCGGGCAGTGTTCTCTAGTAACACTATCCATCACCGGACAGTGAGCTATAGACGCTCCTAGGAGGATTAAAATTTAAGAAACCAAATATTGTTATTATATGAAATGAAAAACTTTGTTTAATTAGCAAATTTTTTTTCACTTTTTCTAACATAAATAGGTAGCGGTGGAGGGATCAATTGCCAACCAACTAACTGAGGATTAGCATCAATAATAATAATATTGTACAAACACATTGAATTTTTGAGTCTCACATTGCTCAGAACCACTTAAAAACAATTTTAGGACACTGTGTGAAGGTAGAGGCTCGTGGTGAGAAAAAAAATCTAAGGCAGCATGCTTGATTCAAACCGGAATATATATATATATATTAGCAGAAACTAATTGTGAGATGATTATACTAAGGGTGAGTCAGAGTTAGTTTCTGGATTTAATGTTGAGGGATTGCCTTAATTTTTTTTGTCTGAGTATGTGAATAATATTTTTATAAGATTTTTATGTTGTGTTATTTTTTTGGGCTATGAAGTGTTTTATATGTATACTACCAGCTTCTTGTTAAGAGATAATGTAAAATCTCAGAGTGCAATAAAGTTTATTCTAAATCGGTTTCATATTTCCGCACTTGTATCTAGTAAGAATAGACTAGAAACCATTAAAGCCATGGCTGTATCTATTATTCCACTTTTAATTTCACAAATACATTATTTGTATACAAGTTTATAACTGGTATAAAGATGGAGCAAACATTCAGATCTGTGGTCATATCTTCATTTCTTGTTTTTTGTGCCAAGGAGCCGGTTGCACTGCGACCTACACGGTCTATTGAGTTATACCCCACGGTGCCTTTCCTAGCCTATAGCACCCCCACCAGGTTAAAATCCCAAGGAATCCTATTATCCTGGAGGCCTCTAAGGAGACCCCTCCTCCTCATCCTCCTGCTAACTACCCAGGCTTTTGAATCTTCTCTGAATAGCAGCAGCGCAGTTCGCTAGAAGTTTCCCCCATCTCTCCACAGAATCTGCACATGCCGTCACTCTCCAAGCCCAGCTTAGTGAGGTATCTATTCCCTGAAATGGTATCTAAAATGACCATTGAGGAAACCTGTAAAAATGCGGAGCTTATTCTTCCCACTGAGGCCAATGCATGCTTCCCACCTCCCTGGGTTATAATTCTCCATGCAGATATTAGCCTGACTCAGTTCTGGGAAGGAGTACCAGAGTTGAAAACTCCTTGTTTCCTCCTCCTTCTTGAGTTCCTCTAGGAAAGAGTGGTCGTTGACCCCCAGGAATGTAGATGCAGCACCCTTCCTTGCCAGAGTGTTGGCCATTTCATTTGTTTCAACGCCAACATACCCTTGCCCCCAAAAGGGAGTGACTTTGTTCTCCCTACCCAGGTCATTAAACTTATCTAGGCATTTCCAAAACATTTTAGAGCACATAACGTTGGTGTTCAGTGCTCTACTGGATGTCTGACTATCGGCAAGGATTATAATCTCCTGGTTCCGATATCCCCTATCGAGGTTAAATTGAACGCATCTTCCAGTTGCATGCATTTCTGCCTGGAAGATACTGGGAAACTTATCCATGGGTACTGAGCGTTTGGTTCTTGGTCCAAACAACCCGCCCCATTTCCATCGAGGCTCTTCGATCTATCCGTACACCAACCATATCTTCATTAAGTAACATTTTTAGTGCTTTCAATAGTTGGGAGAAGTCTTCCTGTTTGTAATAATAGCACATCTTACCAATATTCACCAGCATCTTCATTGGTTTGTGAATAGTAGCACTCCTAGATATCCGAATTACTCTTTGATAGGTCAGATTAAACAAACGATTGTTCATGGGGCTCTCTCGACTTAGTCCCTTCCAAGATAGAAATTAAAAGAAGAAACCCGGATAAAATCCGCTCTCAACTGAATTATTATCATCACCATTAGCCCCTTTCCAATTTAATAGGGACGTTTTGTTCTATATTATGCATAACGGCTGTATAGTTCGAAAGGATGTTAAAAATGCGATATAAATTCCGACTTTATACAACTTTTTGTCACTTGGAATTTAGGAATTCCCCTCAGTTAGTAGATAGAGTCTATATAAAAACAGTTAATCAACGTCTAAGACAATAAATTCCTTGAAAATAAGGCAAAAAAAAAAAAATCAATTTACTTACTTGTTTAAATTCTTTTCTGAAGTTATCATTCAGCCAAGCGTATAAAAATGGATTATAGCATGTAGATGACATAGCTACAGCGTGTGATAGAAAGAAGCATAGATGGTAATATGTCCATGTTCCTGTTTGCATATATAAATCATTTAATACATTTATCAAATTTAATGGCATCCAGGAAACACCAAATATGGTCACCATAGCTATTAGCATTCTATTTGTACGCTTTTTCCGTTCCCTGTCCGCTTCTTCTTTACGGCTAGTCTTAGCGCCTGGTTTACTTCTGGCACGATCATTTAATTTTACTGATACTCTGACGTAACAAAATGTTACCACTATAAACGGTAGTACAAACTGTATTATAGCTGTCGTGCCACCAAACACCTGAAACAGAAAATGTAATAAACTTCATTATTTACAGATATATGGATTGTCATACAGATATATGACATTTTTATATATTTGTTTGCATAAATGCTACAGAACGATTCCCTCGCAAAGAGCATCCTACTACATATACTCTCAGTAAAAAAAGTCTCTGTACACCAGTATATAAATTATTTAATAAAAAATAAATAAATATTGGGATATTTTTTAAATGAAGGAGACGTATTTTTATATAGTTTATAATGAATTTTATTTTCCATTTAACAATAAAAAGAAGTAATTAATTTTAGTACATTAGTTGATAAGTTCAGTAATAGCCTCAAATTGAGAGCAAAAAAAGTCTCTGCACACAATATTTTTATGTTTAATGTTTCCAAATTTATTTATTTTAATAACTGGTGGGGCCACCCACCTTTGTTTCGTATTACTTCTCTCAAACGATTCTGTATTGAGCTGACTAACTTTTTTTTGTCAGTTCGGGGGTTAATTTTAGCCATTCTTCTTTTAAAGGGGATTTCAGCTCTTCGCTGTTTGTTTATCTTTACTTTTCCGATCTGACGTCCCAATTCATCCCAAAGGTGCTCAATGCGGTTCAAGTTTGGAGATTGAGGAGGTGTTCTGAGCTGACGGGGCGCATGATATAATGGCCATTCTTGAACTTTTTTTTAACTTTATGCTTGGGGTCGTTGTCTTGTTGAAATAAAAAAGTGCGTTCCAAATTAAATTTCTGAGCGCTTTCTTTTAAATTTTTTTTTAAAAATATCCATATAAACATATTGGTCCATAATTTCGTTAATAATATGTAAATTTCCCACACCACAAGCACTATACATCCCCAAACTAGCAAGTTACCACCACCGTGTTTAAACAGTAGCGACTAATTTTTTTTTTTTTTAATGTTCATTTGTTTTTCTCCAGACTTTACCTCTTCCATCTGATCCATGGACATTGAATTTACTTTCATCTGAGAAAAATTACGCGTTCTCAAAATGAAAACGGCTTATTAACGTGCTCTTTAGCAAATTACAGACGAAGGCGCTGATTTTTCCAACTAATAAAGGGCTTCTTTCTTGGAACACGCCCATGGTACCCTTGTTTTTTTTATACAATTCCTAATGGTCTGGGCGTAACTTTAACATTGTAGTCCCTACGAATCATACCGGCAAGTTCAGTGGCACTGGTTTGATGTTCTAGTTCAACAGATCTCAGTACTGCCCGTACATGATTTGATTCAAGTTTAGGAGGACGACCAGAACGGTACCTATTTTTCACAGAACCCATCTCTTCAAATCTTTTAACAATATATCGTACACTGGAAAACCCTAAGTTGACCATTTTTCCTATTCTTCTAAAAGTATGTCCCTTGTTTCTTAATTTGGTAATAAGTTCGCTAATTTCATGCCACACTTCCATTTTATTTGATTTTCATTTCAAAATAGCACTTACTGGGAACGTTTCATACGAAATAGTAAACTATAAAATAGATAAAACTGAGACAAAAGTGACCTTTCATCTTTATTATGATTTATTCAACTATGTGCAGAGACTTTTTTTTTTGTTTATATATTATGGTTTATTTTTGTTATTTATAAATTATATAAATTATTTTTTTCTGTTAATATCTATTAATATTTCAGGTATATATCAAAAAACTAGAATAATTTCTGTTTTAAATTACATATATTTTATTCTCGTTATCCCATCATTAACGCTTTTATAAATACTTAGAAAAATTTTCATATTGATGTGCAGAGACTTTTTTTACTGAGTGTACTTATATATATATACGTATATCAGAAATATAAGGTTCTGCATATGCCGATATAGTAGAGATTGGGCGATCAACATTTTCTTAACCCTTCCATTGCTAGGTTAGTTCAGAGTATTAGTACACTGCGTGCTAGATTGTCTCACTGGCCGGCATCCCCTCCATGCTGAATTATTTTTCCGTCGCAGTTTTTCCTCACTCTTTGTTTACAACTACTTTAAGCTTTAAAATCCGCTCTTTAACATTTTAAATCCCTATTTTAAGCTTTTTAAATCTCTATTCAAAATAACTGTCTAAATTTCCTGTGAACTAATTAATTTTTAGCTATAACTAAAGCTAAATATAATTCTATTAAAGGTTTGTTAAAAAACAAAAAAAATAACAAAAAATTATATTTAAAATATCTTACACAAATATACAATTAAAAATGTAATAAAAAAAAAAACACTTAAAAGAGAATTAGAACGTTTGTTTACAATGATATGTCTCGAAACACGGCACTACACTTCCTATTCGAAACACGGAAAACAAACTTCCTGTACCATTTGGTGGATTTCCTTATTGTCTCAACAGTTCACAGTACCATGTCGAAAATAATAATCAAAATACTAAAAGTGGAAGTAATAGAAAATTATATTGAAAAACTGCAAAAGAGAAGTTATTCGAACAGCGGCAAACGTTACAATGAAAAACATATGTAGGTACAAGGGTTGTTTGAAAAAGGGATGGATAATAACCCAAGAAATTTGCAGACAATAAAGGTCGCAAGGGATTATTGCCATCTTTTGTTTTAGTATAACATAATAAGCAAAAGAAAATATTCTGAACATTGTGCAGATGTCGATGGGAGATTTAAAAATGATGGCGCATTTATGAGACTAGCAAAAAGGTTTTGTTGCCATCTGCTGTCATTTAAGTGAATTAAAAATATTCTATAGATGCCTATAGATGTCGCTGGGAGAATTAAAAAAATATAAATTTTTATGTGGGAATAGCAAAGAAACGAAAAAGCATCAAACCGGTATTAGCCTGTGGGAGAGTGCTAGACCAATACACATAAATGAGGTATTAGCCTGTGGAGAACGTCAAGTGTACACGCATATATGTGGTATTAGCAATGAAAGGGTTAAAAGCCTCCTGTATCTGCCAAAGTATATTCCGCGTCATTAAAATATAAAGTAAAATCAACTTTCGTAGTAATTAATTACCACTGCTAAATTTCTTTTCATTCATTGTGATATTTTTTAAGTATCAGAGACATTCTCCGTTCTGTGGTCATCGCCCAGTTTCCGGGCGTTCGCCCACCTTCAGGATGCGTTTGTCAGTGTGATAACACAGACTTGCACAGTAGCAAATTCAGTTTATACACTATATGAAGTTTATACACTATACTGAGTTATAACACCACAAAACGAAGCAGGCTATCACGAAAAATGTCTCTGTGATGCTTTCCAGCTCTGCGAAACCAACAAACACAACAAATATTTTTGAGTGTTTTTTAAAAAAAAAATTAAATAATTTAGGTAATCTAAATAAATTAATTTATAATACAAATAATTATTATTATGTACATTTAAAAATTGAATTTTAATATTACCAGAATTGAAAGGGTTTTATAAATAAAAAGGGGTTAAACAACAAATACCTGTTAATGACAGTTTAATCAAAAAATCTAATATACCAATTTACATCAGAAAATATATTGGAAATTAAAATATGTCAACTGAAAAGGATTCAATCATTCAAAGAATCAAATCTAATATAGAATGAACAAAGAATCAAATATTGCAATACTATTTTATAATTAGAAAATTCCATCTGCTGTATAAATGATTTGCGATGATAAGCAACAATTTTTAAAAAAACCTTTCCACATAACTGTTAAGCTAACCCAATAGTTTCAATTTATTTATTTTTCAAATACTTGCTAATATTTCTTTTAGTAGTCCATGAACAACTGGATAATACGTAACATAATGTAACCACGTAAATAATTTCGTTAAATAAATTTTATTTCATATCATTTATTAGATCGCGATCAATAGCGTTTGTGTGTGTGTGCGGAAAAGAAAAGGCCCAAATACGATTTTGGAATCAGTCAACCGTATGTACGAGGCATGTCTAGAAAGTAAGTGTACTGAGGCTCTCACGGCCGGAAGGATTTTGTTTTCGACATGTTGGCTACACTGTCGTGTAGCCTGATTCTTCCCCGCCGCAACAAGACCGGTTCAAGGTCAGTACGTTGAAAATTGTCGACGCGAAAATACGTTTCGTGAAAAATGTCAATCCAATCTCCCGCCAAGTGTGAAATATTCAAGGTCGGGCAAGAGTTTTTGAGACGAAAGCCGACTCCTTGGAGATGAATTTTTCTCCACTCCATCATTACTGGAGATGAAACTTGGGTTGCACACTACACACCTGAAACCAAAAGGCAGTCTCAACATTGGCGTCACACCTCTTCACCCTCCGCCAAAAACCTTCACCACAATTTCAGTCAAGAAAATCATAGCATCCGTGTTTTTTGGGACTGTCGAGGCATAATTTTAATTGAATATATGACTCAAGGGGAGACCATCAACTCTGCATGATACTGTGAGACTCTAAAAAAATTGCGGAGGGCGATTCAGAACAAAAGCAGAGGCATGCTCTCTCTTGGCACACGGCCAACGCCACGAAGGAACTGCTTGCCTCGTTTAAATGGGATGTCCTGAAACATCCCGCGCATTCCCCTGACCTAGCACCTTCAGATTACTATCTCTTTACCTCCCTGAAGCTGCACATGGGTGGAAAAAGGTTTTCAACCGACGAGGAGGTGAAGGGGAGGTGGAGAAGTGGACGAAGGGGTTGGCGGGAAACTACTTCGAGGAAGGCATCAAAAAATTAATACCCCGGTTCACCACCTGCATTGAGAGGAATAGTGACTATGTCGAAAAATAGCTTACATATGTATTAATGTAACCAGGTAATTTTTTTGTTCAAATAAAAATTTTTGTAACCTACAAAAATTCAGTACACTTACTGGACATGCCTCGTATATGCATTGTTTTTTTCTAATTTATTTTCCGCGTTACTTAATTTACATGATTTCACAAGCGACATTTAAAATAAACTTCGATGAAAACAATGGTTTTTATTAGAATTTTTACTTCCACCTTACTGCGGTTAGAGAAACTATTGCGATCAGATCAAATTTTATTGAAAGTGAGTTTTCTTTGTAGCCAAACGCTACTGTTTACTGTAGAACACCCCAAAATTCAATTTCCCCGGTAAAAAATGTTTCAAAATAAAAAAAAGTGAATGGTATTTATGTGTGTAAGAAGTAGGCGATGTTTAAAAAACAAAACAAAATGGGTGAAGCCGTTTTTGAGGCAAATCACGAAAAAGAATGTAAAAGTACTTGATGGATTTTGTCCGAAATCTTTAAATCTGATGTGCGGTGATAGTGGCCCAAATCGAATACCAAGTTTGACACACATACACAGACTGTAATTGAATCCGAATCATCTAAGATTCATAGGATGCGAAGTGAGGAGAAACATTAAATGAATCAAGTTAGTTTTACTCCCTACATGAGCCAGACTAAAAGGAACAGTTTGATTTTTTTTTTTTTAAATATCCCACTAGAGGGCAGTACCGGAGCTCGCGCTCATCCCTGCCCGTAAACGGTACAGCTATCTTATATACAAATCTATAAACGCGTGGGCAAAAATTTTATCCAATAGAAATTCCTAGTCTATCCACTGATCCGTTAAAGATCAAATATTATGCAAATATTGAGTAGAAGGTCCAAAATCTTCGTAAACGATTAATATATTTCTAATCCACTGGCCTGTAACAATTCATTTCATTTCCCATTCACAATATTTACATCTCAAACCATTTACAAAACAAAACTGTTCCCCTGTACTCGATATTCCAGGGGGGCCACAACTAAACTATCCTAATATATTCTATTGTACGAATACACTTATCGTACATCCTAACCTTACCGCATTCATACCACACACCCAACTATAAATAAATAATGCACTCAACCCACATTCACTCCTCCTAATCTACCCAGCTATTGTTGACCCTTCTGGATAATGCCGCGGACGCAAATTTACTATAAGCTTCGTAAGCAAACTTATTCTCCAATAACAGACCCAGATTTTCACTATTTAGTCCCACATGAAATCCAATCTTTCCCAACATTTGCAATCTCAGGTCATCATACGAACGGCAGTCGAAGATTATATGCTCCGCGGACTCACGCTCTCCACAGTGACACCGGAAATCATTCACGAGCCCCATATCGTACCACTTTCCATTCAAAAGACCATGCCCTGTCACCAATCGCGCTACAGCGTAAGAAAACTCTGAGGGAACCATTCTCCTGCCTCCAGTAGCATCAGGAACAAAGCAAAAGGTTGTCCTACCCTTACTTGAAGACGCCCAACGAGCTTTCCATTGCTCCCGCAAATCGTCATCTATTTTTATACTTTCCTGTTGGAGTCTCCAGAGCTCAAAATCACTACTCCCCGCCTGAATAGGTAACGCCTCCACCGTTATACTGGCAAAGGAAAAGTTCCTACGCTTCCTCAGAAATTTCTGGCCGCGGACCTCACGACTTCCAGATCCATAGGGAGACAGCCCGTGAGAACTTGAAGAGCCTCAGTTGATGTCGTTCTACTAAACCTGCCCATTAATAATAAAATTGAGCGCTGAATTGCAGAAAGATGCCTCGAGATCACAGAGTTAGTGACCCTAGAATACCAAACCGACGCACCATATACAACCTGAGCCAGAAGAATACTCATGTACATTATTTTTATTGTTCGTTTTTTCAGGCCCCATTCCTTTCTGGTAATTTGACTGAGTTGGCCGATTAACTTTTTTGAACTTTATGAACAGTTTGATTCATATAAATAGAGCGACAGCAGCACAGATTTAGGACAGTTTACGACGAGTTTACAACCAGTCAGCAACCTTCTCTCATCACACAGCCAGTCTGTCTCTCTCTCTTTATATGCAGGGTAATTCCGGATGAGTAGCCGCATCTGATAAAATTGCCACACCTCCTGTAGATATTTTAGATATCGCTAGACTGCTGTCTAATGCTTAGTGTAGGTGCAGAGAGCGCTACAGTGAACTAGTGTAATACGTAAATTTCAAATTTTGTGAATTACCAACTGGGTTTTAGAGTTATATGTAAGATAAGCAGATAATTCTGCCATAAAATATTTGTAATGCCTTATACTTAAAAATTAAACGTAAAATTGTTTCTGTTGGCAAATCGCTCAACCCTTGCCTAGTTTTTGCATTAGTACTAAGCGTAGTATCTGTGTAGAATGTTCTGGTTGTGTTAACGCTATCTTTCTTTTCACGATTAGCCAGCCACGTCGTGCGGCAACTCTCCCCTATAAAATGCCTGTATGGGAAAGATGCGGCACCTCGAACTGGTATACAGGCCACTTTATTTTCTGTCCGGTATACATGCCACAGGTATTCAAATGTAACCAACATTTATTACAGATTTATTTTTACTGTGTAATTCATTGTTGCGTTTTTAAACAGTGTTTAACAATGGCTTTAATTTTTCGTCCATTTTCATAATCTAATTTGAAATGCCAACGTTTTAGAAAACTCGAAGAAAATTTCAAGAATATAAGCAGCATTTGGGTTGAACAGCACATGTGGCGCAAACTGATTCGATATCGGATTGGACATTTCATTTTGAGACGTTTGGAACAAAAGTGCTTCAATCACTTTTATTTCAGTATCGGATAATGTTGTGTGGCTACCAGAAGATTCGAGGCATAATGCAACATATTCCACCAAGTTAAACCATCACCACACCTCAAACTAACTTGCAGCCTATAAAACCCTTACCTGGAATCAGGTATGTAAAATCCAGATACTCCAACACCTTCAAAATACCAGCGTCTGAGATTGATCTCACGTGCCCCCTGGATATCCAATTAAACGAACAATATCAATCGCCAGCGCAGCCTATTTGCTTTATACTGAGCCGCAAGACGCTGAATGGCTGAACCGCCGAAGTCATGGCGTTAGGAAAAAAAACATTTCTGCGCAAAGTAGAATGTTACAGATTAAATCACTTTCTGAATGTAACTTAAATTTATATTATAATAGCTTCAAGTGTTCAAGTTTAGCTTAGTCTAATTCACCAACAATGTTTAACACCACCATTCAGTTACATTGCTTTCAACCTCCTCTTGTTGTTAGGCTTAGACATTTCTATAAATGTGTTTTAATGCTTTTTTTAGTAATGTAAGTCCTATTGTTCGGTATTTATTCATTTAAATTTGCCGCCATCTGAATATAATAATTCATTAATCTATAGGCTGTGTCCTAAACGTAGAGAGGAGTTAGTCCCTTTTGTTGCCCTCTCCAGTCATTCACTCGTAAGCACTCGGACAAGCCAGTTGTATGTTGCAAACACATTCTACATATACAGTTTAGGCCGCTTCCGCTATCCTTTAACGTGAAAACCCAAGTTTTACCACTTCTGGTTTTCCTCGGGGTTAGTGTTAATAAGTTGGTCTCTTGTCGAGTGAAAGTCTCCGGCTTCTCCCGGGTTGCAAGGTTTATTGAGCAAGCACATGGTCTACGTCCGGTTGCTTCTCCGGCCCCGCAGCTTCTGGGAGCCCGATTAATTGTTATCAGAATTCATCAGCCAAGCAGCAGTGTATGGGTCAAGACTACGGAGTTACAGGCACAAAAGGTCTTATTTCCTTTTCCTATTTTCCTCTCCCCTTGTCCCCGATTAGGGCTAAGGACATATGGGTCTGCCTACACTGGTGTTGAGGTTTCTGCGTTTAAGGTAAGCGCCATTCCTTTTGGCTTGTTGAAGATAATAAGTATTATTGCTACTAATTTTAAATTTAATTCAATATTCATTTTTGTTCATATTGTAACGCAGCCAGTGAAGCCATCTGGGGGAGGAAGTGGGAACCTCGGGTTCTCCTAGTGGCCGTTAGGAAGCGCTGTTGGTGCACTTTAGCTCTATGTAGAAGGAAGTTCCAGATCATTCTCCACTGGTATAAATAGTGGGACCACAGAGAGTTGGGAGAGTTTCCAGTTACAAACGAAGTGTACGTTTGTGGAAAATGTATAAAAAGTGAACAAAGTGAACTTTTGTGGTTTAAACTTTGAAGTAGTAGTTTAAACTGTGAAATAGTTTAAACTAGTGAAGTGTTGTTTTTTGTAATTTATTGTGTATAACAATAAATTGGTGTTTTCTTTATTGAAGTTTAGAGTATTTTATCTATACAAACCCACTTAAAACAAGTTGCAGTAGCTAGTTTGGAGGGAAATCGTTACAATATTGTATAAATCCATTTGCTCTCTCTTTATTCAATACATATACAGTCCACTCAATATTTTCACCCTTTTTTTTATTTTTATTTCCTTTTTTTTAAAATAAACAGAGCCCACCAGAGGGACTGGAGAGCGTATCAGAGGCGCGCCCCTCACGTTTTAATTTTTATTTATTTCCTGTTTTTCACCTCACGTTTTAATTTGTATTTATTTCCTGTTTTTTACTAAACACCTGTTATGTATCAATAATAAGCGTTAGTTATAATAGTGTTTCTAGGATACAGTCTTTGACAGTGAATAATTGTTGATTTTTTTTAGGAAGCCGGCGTACCTCTCCCTATAGAAAGGAAGTTGTAATAAAATAGTAATACATTGGTTTCGTAATTTATCGTAGTACCGATGTTGTATATTTGTTAGTGAACTGTACTGCATACTTCAATTTATTTTGTGTGAATTATGGGACGATGTGGATGAATTTCAAAAAAACATGCGGCATCTCTCCCCGATTTACTATATATATATCTTGCTACCTAACTTTTATTGTGAAAATCCTTGCAGAGTGTGTTTTCTGTCATTATACAATGTTCAGCTTATATTCTAGTTTATTTTATCTTAAAATCCATACTCTCTAATTGCTCTCCCGTTCTTACACCCATTATACAGACCGTAGACTAATAACATTTCCGAAGATCCCGCAAAACTACCAGCGAATGTCATTAAAATGTCACTTGTGAAATCTTGAATATTAACTAAAACCAAAAATAACAAGAACTAGGAAACCTACTGTTTACTTTCTCTTACTCCTAGGAAGAGGAAGTATTGTAATCTTGTCAATTTTTCGATATCGAGTTTTCACCGGAAATATCCGATAATAAATGGTTTTTAGCAAATGGTCTGTGTGTGTGTGTGTATGTGGACAGCATAGCTCAAAAACGAAAAACCGTAGAAAGTTAAAACTTGAAATTCCGTTTAGGTATCTCCATGGGATGTGACAGTACGTTATCTGTCAAAATTCCTCAACCGGAAGCACTACTTTACAAGTTTTTTTTTTTACTTTATTGCTTTTTCATTTCAGGGCAGTTATGGGGGAAGGTTGAGGCTAGATTTTCATATCAGTACATTAGACAATTCTGTCACCTAATCAATGATATTAGAACTGAATATATTGTTGAAATTCAGAGTTTGAAAAAAAAAATCGGATAACCGGAAGTGCGTTTACATTACCACTTTACTAAATGATTGTTTTCACTATTTCGCGATTTTCTCAAAAATGACTCCGACTTGTAACAGCAAAGAGAGTAAAGGAAAAACAAAACCCAAAATCACTCTCTCTGACTGGAGTGGGAGAAACTGTATAAATATAGCGACGGACAGTCCAGCTGAATTCAGTTCAATACATCCAATCCCTAGGTGTCATTACTCTAACCACTCTACCTTAAACATTTCTTTATTGTAAAGTCCAGGCAGTCTGTCTCTACTTATTAATATATTAGTGTTAACTAGTGTTAACCAAGTCTTCTTCTTAATTCATCAACCACACAAATTCTCTCCACCCTTCACATCCATTATAGACGATTGTCTTGAAATTTCTTATATAAACTAAACATACAAAGATCTACAACTTTTTTTAACACATTTCTCTGGGAAAATTCATTTAAGGGCACTTTTTGGATGAGGTTGTGGGGTTATGTTTTTCTCTAAAGTGCTATCATAGTTGATTATACAATTCTATCATCCAAAGAAAATTAATTAGAAATAAATAGTTGGCCAAAATTCCGAATTTCAAGGAAATTAGTAAACCGGAAGTGCGTTTTTTACTGAACAGTTTTTTTTTTTTTTTTTTTTTTTTTTTTTTTTTTTCATTTTTCGGCGAATTTCATTAAATTGGTACACAAACTATAAAATTTGTCAATTATAATTTTTGAGAACTGAAATAAGAGAAAGTTGTGTGAGTGTTTCACACAAGATTTTATTAATTTTTTTTTTATTTTGAAACAACTACCATAAATTCTAATAAAATTTAAGGGAATTTAATTCTATCATAAAATAAATCCAGTGAAAAAGAACCTTTCCTGTTCATACTCACTGGATATAGAGTTGTAAAATTAAGGATAAAAGAGATTTTCGTCTTAATTTTATAGCCATCGGCACGACTAAATAAAGTAAACCATATAATTTGATTAAATTTAAGAATTTTTTTGACAATTTTATATTCAATTATTCTTCTTTAAGAAAATGGATTTTTTTTTTTTTTTTTTTGTTCTTTTTAAACCCTTTTCAAACAATTTTATGAATTCATAACATTATTTTATATTTATTGAATTTTCTTTTTTCTTTTTTCTTCACTGTATTCCTCATAAAAATACTTTTTTATTACCATATTTTGTAATTTTATGTATTTGTCAACATAGTGGCAAAGGTTAACATCAACTTTGTTATAATGCCAAGGAGTTATGATCACTTAAATAAAAAGTATTTTAAAATAGAAATTCCTAGAAGATATTATATTATTTTTCTTTTTTCATGATAGAAATGAGAAAGAATTTTTCTTTTATTTTATAACGTTTTTTTTTTAAACTCACGACTATTCTTCAATGTTTGCTTTATGAATATTATCATTTTTATTAATACTTTTATTATTATTATTATTATTATTATTATTTATCGAAGGAATATTCTTGAATAAAGTAGTTACTTTTTATTATTAATAAAAATTAATTTTATATTCAAAATACAATACATTTTTTTTTATTGCAAGACGTATTTCACAAAATGACAGTGATGATACATACTTTTAAAGTTTGAAATCGTATTATAATTAAATATTCAACTGGTGATTTAATATTCCGTTTTATAATTATTGTAATATATCAATCAAATCAATCAATCTAACTTTATTTGCTATAAGGTTACCAAATGAGCCTGTTAAGCAAGTGAGTTGGCCTTTCAAGCTGGACGGACATACACTCAATAAATACAATCGAATTCTAACTGCATTTCAAAATTATAATTAATTAACTAAAAAAAAAAAAATTCCATGTAACAAATTACACTAATTACAATTACAGAATCTACAATAATACTGATAATATTAATTTACATGATCAAAATGAATGAAGTAAAGGAAAGATGAAAATTCAGTAAATAATGAAGTGGAAACAAAAAGCAAAACAAACAAACAAACAAAAAATGAAACTTATTATTAAATAAAAAGAATTATTAACTACGAGAGTAATTCATTCTAATATAAGAGATAGAGAACAAAATATTAGTTATGAAATGAAAGTTAATAATTATATTAAAAATTTAAAAAAATAATAAATTTTAAACAAAGGAAATTCATAATAATATAAACTGTACATAATGATTAATTAATTCGAGCACGGAATATATTCGACAATTAGATGAGGTGGTTAAAAAATAAAAAAAAAATAAAATAAACTGCTATCATTAGCTATAGCTTCCTACATATAGAAATATATTAAGATAAACTGACAAAAGATTACAGAAATAGAAATATATTTTACAGTTATCCTACCATTCATATTACAAATTTAAAATAAATTCTCTCAATCTCAATGCCTTGGAAATATAAAAATATATATTTTACAATTTACACACCGAATCAATTACTAGAATTTATGCTGTAACTCAATCTCATTAGTTAAGTAGGAGCTTAAATATCTAGCATGAAAATAATTATTCAATGAGCACATGAGCATAAAATGTAAGTGGTCATCGGAGCCATTTGAGACAGACAGGGCAACCACCTTCCGGATTGAATCGACTTTTTAAGCCCTTCACAGAAATACGAGGCATGTCAAGTAAGTAAGTGTACTGAGGCTCTCACGGCCGGAGGGATTTTGCTTTCGACATGTTGGCTACACCGTCGTGTAGCCTGATTCCTCCCCTCCGCAACGAGACCGGTTCAAGGTCAGTACGTTGAGAACTGTCGACGCGACAATAAGTTTCGTGAAAAATGTCAATCCAATCTCCCGCCAAGTGTGAAATATTCAAGGTCGGCAAGAGTATTTTTTGAGACGAAAGCAAACTCCATGGAGATGAATTTCTCCGCTTCATCATTACTGGAGATGAAACTTGGGTTGCACACTACACACTGAAACCAAAAGGCAGTCCCAACAGTGGCGTCACACCTCTTCACCCTCCGCCAAAAAGTTCAAAACCACAATTTCAGCCAAGAAAATCATGGCATCCGTGTTTTGGGATTGTCAAGGCATAATTTAAATTGAATATATGCCTCAAGAGGAGACCATCAACTCTGCAAGATACTGTGAGACCCTAAAAATTTCGATTCAACACAAAAAGGAGGGGCATGCTGACAAAGGGAGTCTGCCTACTGCACGACAATGCCAGACCATACACGGCCAACGCCACGAAGGAACTGCTAGCCTCGTTTAAATGGGATATCCCAAACCATCCTGCGCATTCCCCTGACCTAGCACCTTCAGATTACTATCTCTTTACCTCCCTGAAGCTGCACATGGGTGGAAAAAGGTTTCCAACCGACTAGGAGGTGAAGGGGTGGTGGGAGAAGTGGACGAAGGGGTTGGCGGGAAATTACTTCGAGGAAGACATCAAAAAATTAATACCACGGTTCACCACCTGCATTGAGAGGAATATGTCGAAAAATAGCTTACATATGTACTAATATAACCAGGTAATTTTTTTGTAACCTACAAAAATTTAGTACACTTACTATTGGACATGCCTCGTACTTAATATATCTTTTGGACATGACACTCAGTTGACACAAAGCTCTAGTAAATTCAATAGAACATCTTGAATATAAATAAGGACTCGCTATGACCCAGTGTGCTAATATTGTGATAGTAATTATTAAAATTAGCAGAAATAGCATGGTCTTGCTTAATAGATAATTAGTCATCTTTGTTAACAAATTATTAATATTACATTTTAATGTAAGCGAGTTTTGAGAGAACCAAACATCCTGGGCACCTATTGAAAATAAAATCTCTCTTAACTGATAGGTCCATGATGTAATATATTAATTTTTACTTACACCTAATATTGTAATCGTGTGAGTATTATGACCTTTTCATATTTTTTAGAAGTTCAGTTTTCACACAGGAAAATACATGTTTAGTATCGCAAGAAGCTCAATCTTTGTTATTCCAATTCTTGGTTTTTAATGTGTATGCCGTTTAGGGACTACTACCGTATCTCGTCATACGAAGTTATCCAGTAAAAAATCAATCAACCAGGATTGCGACCACAATAATATGTTTAATTTTGATTTATTTTTTTTTTCAATTTTTCTCGATTTTCTCGACAACAGCATCAAAGGATTTTTTTTCTTTAAACATTGTTACTACTATCTTTATAATAAATTCCTATCATTTTTATTTGTAACATTTTTCCCGGAGAAAATCAGCTTAAACTTTTAAGTGTCATTTCAGTACACTATATGGTTCTAACACCCATATTTTTCACATCAAATAGGCTCAAGACTGGTGTGGGATAGCCTAACTTCCCTAACCGAAATAGGGTGCTCGGAATAAGTTGACATCGCCTGAGTGCCAGGATGCGGGATTTCCGGGCAATGAGAGGTCGGATGCCCTGGCGAGGGAGAGTTCGAAAGGATACTTTTATAAGCCCCGAACCCTCTTGCGGGTTGTCCAGGAAGCCTAATTAAAATTTCTATCAAGGGTTGGATAGAAGTACAGCGTTTGCATTGGTGGGAAAGCACACCAAGTCAGAGGCAGGCAAAACTCTTTATTAAGTGACATTTGACTAAATTTACCAGGAAACTACTGAGTCATAGCCGAAGGGATATGTGATGGATGCAAGAAACTTGAAATAATATTAATTTTTAAATAAATCTAAATTATCAAAATATGTTGCAAAAGGACCAGCCAGGTAATACAAGTACAGTTACTAGGAATGTCCAAGAACCTTTATGGCTTTGTTCTATCCCCTTCTCCTTACAAGAGAGGCACTAAACGGACAAAGAGAAGAGATATTTTAAGACAGACTCGTTCTAGCTACCAAGTTGAAAACATCAGAGCCAGTATCAAGTTTTAAGAGTGTATTCCAATTAAATTATAAGCATATTGTTGTGATAATCTAAAGTAACTTAAATTCTATTAGAGAATATATCTTTTGAAAAACAGTGTGACTTCTTCATTATTGCTAACACTTTTTCTCTTTTAAACTACATATTTACAAGCCCTTCATACAAATCCGCTCGTGCTACACAACCAGCTACCACATATACATCATCACACCAATACATTACAGATATAAGGCTAATGGTGGGTCTGCTAATAGGGCATTGCAGGATGAATAGGCACATGCACCACTTCTTACTTTCGGATAACGTGTTCTGCTCAATTCGGCGAGACTGACCAGAAAACCCCGGCACACATCCTTTGTGAGTGTGCCGGCCTGGCAAGGACAAGGTTTCTACAATTGGGGGACAAGCAATACCAAAAGCCATAAGCTTCATGACGGAGCCGCTCTCAGCTTTACTAGGCCTGAATAAAAGGGCGAAGCTGAGAGATATGCTGCAATTTTAGGGAATCCACAATAGACCTTTTATCGTAGGTCGCAGTGGAATGAGGCTCGCCCTCCTCGTTGGAATCTAATGTAATCTAACACCCATATAATATATTAATATTATACATTAGAAACATGGATAGAATTTTAAATTTAAACAAAATCGGAAAACCGGATATTCACTAAAACGTCTACAACGATTTCCTTCAAACTTGGGACTGCTAATTGAACTGTATATATATAATTCCATTATTGTAAGGACTTCATTTTAAGAATAATACAAAGAAATGATAAAAATCTTTCAAAAAATAACTGTACAACAAAATAAATACATGGAAAAAAAATCTGGTGTAAAACACTCACACAACTTTCTCTTACTCCAGTTCTCAAAATGATAATTGACAAATTTTATAGTTTGTGTACCTAAATTTAATGAAATTCGTCGAAAACTGAAAAAACTGTTCAGTAAAAGCGCACTTCCGGTTTACTAGTTTTCTTGAAACTCGAAATTTCAGCCATCTATTTATTTCTAACTCATTATGTTTGGATGATAGAATTGTATAATGAACTAGGATAGCACTTTGATGAAAATCTAACCCCACCCCTCCCCTAAAAGTGCCCTTAAAAGAAATTTCCCAGAGAAATGTTTTATATAAAAGTTGTAGATCTTTGCATGTTTGGTTTATATACAAAGTTTCAAAAAAAAATCGTCAGAGCCATTTTTGAGAAAATTGCAAAAAAGTGAATAAATCCTTTAGTAAAGTGGTAAAGTAAACGCACTTCCGGTTATCCGATTTTTTTTTCAAACTCGGAATTTCAACAACATATTTAATTCTAATTAACATTATTGTCATTATTGTCTAATAAACTGAAATAGCACTTTAGATGGAAACCTAACACCCCCCTCCTCCAAAAGTGCCCTTCAATGCATTTTTCCCGGAGAAATGTTTCTAATAAAAGTTGTAGCTCTTTGTATGTTTGGTTGATGTTTAAAGTTTAAAGAAAATCGTCGGAGCCATATTTGAGAAAATTGCAAAAAAGTAAAAAATCCAACTAGTAAAGTGGTACTTCCGGTTGAGGAATTTTTACAGATAACGTACAGTCAGATCCCAAACGTGACCTCTAAACGGAATATCAAATTTCAACTTTCTACGATTTTTCGTTTTTGAGCTATGCTGTTCACATACAGACATAACACACACACACACACAAAAACACAGACCATTTGCTAAAAACCACTTTTTTCGACTCAGGGGACCTCAAAACGGATATTTCCGGTGAAAACTCGATATCGAAAATTTGACACGATTACAATACTTCCTCTTCTTACTAGGAGTAAGAGAAAGTAAAAAGTCCATATAATCTTGAAGCTCAATAAATGCGCAACATTTACTGAAATTATGTGACTGCTTGATTCATTAATCATTGCAAAAAAATACAGTTAAAAATAAGTTTAACAAAAACTTATCGAGAACGAATTTTTTTAAACATTAAAGTACAAATTTCACGATGAGATGTTTGTAGGGTATAATGTTATGGTGTGTATGTGTGTAGGTAGCTTGTGGCGTGAGCGTTTTAGCGAAAAGGGCTTGTATGTTTGTTTGAGATAGAATATAAGAATATAATCAAGAAAGCACCACTGATTATAAAATAAATATATTTTCTAACTGAATTTAAATAGCTTTATAATATCACAGCGATTAAGTATAAATCAATTAATTAATCTAGATTAAATGCCAAACTCTTATGTTTTAACTTATAACTTGATACTGGTATAGGATACTGGTCTGATGCTTTCACCTTGATTTGTAGCACTTGTCTGTCCTTTTTAATATCTCTTCTCTTTGTTTCTTCAATACCGCCCCTGTGAGGAGAAGGGGGTAATACAATGCCATAATTGTTCTTGTACGGTACCAGTAACTGGACTTGTATACCTGGCTAGCCCTTTTGCAATGGAATGTCAATCTTTTTCTTAATTTGACATAATTATAAAATATTCTAAATTATTTTTAAAAACTATTATTTTTCGATTTCGTCCTTCCACTACAACGGCAATGGCCAGAGGAGTTTTTAAAGAAAAATAAAATTCTTTCTTGCTCTACGTTTCGGGTACCATTGGGGCCCTTCTTCAGGAGCACTTTAGGGTAGGAGAGAAGTTCATAGCATTGTAACATCTCATGACGATTTAAATACTATTTTAAAAATTTCATTGTTTTATAAGAAACGTTTTGAGGCTCTGGATTAAATAAATTTATAAGAAACTTAATGGCTCTTTCGTTGTGGAATAAATAGATTTATTGTAGGATAAAGAATAGAAAAGTTACGACAGTTTTTTTTTTATGGTGAAAAACGTGAATATCGACGGAAAAGTTAAAAATGCAAATATCTTGGACCACTATTGAGAAACGGGGCAAATCACAGAGTGAATAGAATATTATTTTGTTGCATTTGTGATGCTGAATCATCTCCCAAACATGTTTTGACCCCTACACCGTGTGTACACCTTGTATAAAATATTTATCGTTTAAAAATATTTTTTTTTTTTTATACTCAGGATACATGAAAATATGCACGATTGAAATTCAACATGGAAATCGGATCGCATTCTTTCGCTTTCGCATGAGTAAGAGAAGTATAAAACAATAAAAGAAAAAAAAAGGGTGTGAAATTAAATTGTATCCAAAGTATTATATTTCTTTTTTAATATGGGTTATTTTATATACTTTCAAAAATAAAAAAAAAAAAAATTCTCTCCTTCTATGTAAAGAATACCGTGTAAAGCAACATTAAGATTCCATTTACATAACCCCAACCTTTTCAGCCAATAATATTTACTAAGAAAATGATATAGAAGAGAATTATGATTTAAGGTATTTCACTTATTCAGAAAATATTCATTCCACTTATGTTCTAGATATATTAAAATTTAAGTCTATATTTAATTTTTTTTCCATGGAAGAAATGTTGCATACTTTGAGAAGACCAACTATGTAGGAATTCTGACCTAAGGTAGCTTTAATAATTCAGATTACTATATAAATAGCCCTAAATGTTTCCTAGTATCCTAAGGGCGCTTGCATATATACAGTGTAGGGGAAGGTCACGAATCCTTCTAAACCCTTCTTCACCTAATGCTTATATAATGTTTAAAAACACACAGACCGAAATAATTCTTTCCTTCTATTCCATATACTTTACAAAACAAACAAAAAACAAAAAAAAAAAAAAAGGGTTTCAGGGCGTATGCCAACAATACAAAACACCCTCTCTGATTGTAAACTATGGCTAAATTATAAGATCTACTGAATTCTGGACACCTTCCGTTTAGCATAGCTGTTTCATTTTTGAGATAATTTCTTCAAACAAAAAAAAAAAAACACTTTTAAGGAACATCCTTAAAAGACTTAAATTCGGAGAAATGTGATTTCCAAAAAATTGGACACGATAGCACATTCTTTTCTTTCACTTCCAGGTTGGTGTTAGAAGGTTCTAAAAGACTGGAAGAGCTTTCTTCTCTGAAGGATGTGGTACTAGTCTGGGTACCAGGGTAACATAGGGAATTTTTCGGGAATGAGAAAGTGGATATGTTTGCCAAATTAGGCGTGTCTACTCGCACACTTGTCTCTGCCAGGCTTCCAATTATGGACAGCTTCACAGCATTCCATCCTTATGGATGGGCTCAGTTAGTTTTCGGCAGTCCAAAATGCTCATCGGGAAACCGGACTAGGCTATTAGTGAGACGTTGCTGGGTTGCTTTCACGGAGCTCTCTCTCTCGGGCCTCTGGTTGGATCCCTTATAGGACATTGTGGCTTAAGGAGACATCTGTACGTAATGGGGGCTCATGCCAGATCCATTTTGTAGAGTCTGTAAGACAGAGGAGGAAACACCTTATGATAGATTGTCTGGGTTGTGAGGAGATTAGGTTCAGGACCTTTAGTCGGAGCAGGATGTGTGTGGAAGAGCTTACACTATTTTCCCCTAAGGTTATGGTCCAATTTGTTCGGACTGCGGTGAATCTTAGATGGATTAAACCTGGGTCTGGATATTTGTTCTAGACCCGGTTTGTTGTTGTTTTTCATAGAGTAGCTATATGGGCCTAGTGAGGCTTTGGATAGCGTAGGGTTTGGTCCCTCCCCACAGACAAATAATAGTAACAAACATTCTCTCTTACAGGTGTAAGAGAAAGTAGAAATAGTCTAAAAAAAGAAAAAAAAGAGATATATATATGGAAAGAAGAAACTTATTTATATAATAATGGAAATTTTTAATCTATAAATAAAGTAACCTCGCAATCTTAGCTTTAACAATTTCTAAGAAAATCCGCAATAAAGTTAATGAATTGTAAGATTTATGAGATAACGTTTGTGTTACAGATTTATAATTTATATTATATATATATGTATATATATAGAGAGAGCGAGAGAGAGAGAGTGCGAGAGAGAGTGAGAGTGAGAGGGAGTATGAGAAGTGTTAAGCGAAAAGGGAGCTTTATATATAGAATTATTGTTAAGAATTTATTTTCTATAAATAAAACTGTTTTATCTATTTCCCGCTCTTCTCTTAAGTTCATCGTATTGAAAATAATATTACAATAAAGGCCAAGAAATAGAATGAAGACATAGTATTTATATATCTGTAGTATTTTTACAGTTGTTCATAGCTTTGTAACTATATTTGTAATGAAACCGACAAATATAAACTGTTGGACAAAAGTATTGTATAAAATTTCAAGATATTATAATTTGAAGTTGGAAGGTATTTTCGTATTTTTTTTTTTTTTTTATAGATTTATGTTGTTGAACTCTAATCCAAAGGAAAAAAACAACATGTACTAAAAATGTAAGAAAAACGTTCAAAGAATTTAAGAACTAAAAGTTCAAAAAAAAAAAAATCTGTGAAATTCAAAATTAAAATGGTTCTTATTTATTATCACTTCTTCATTTAATTTCAACAGTATTTAGTGATACCTCCTCTAGCTCTGATAACTGCAGCAAGCCTCCTTGGCATTGAAGAGATTAGATTTTGGATAACCTCTTGAGAAATCTCATTCTATTCTTCCTTCAATAATTTCTGTACATAGCTCCCTGAGAGTGCTAGGGCCAATCAGGCGAAGTCTGAGCCGTCTTCCAATTGTGTCCCAAAGCAGTTCTATTGGATTTAGGTCCTGACTTCTCGGTGGAGAAACCAAACTTCGAATCCCAACATCCTGTAGGTACTCAAGCACAACTCGAGCAGTGTGACATCTGGCATTGTCCTGCATTATTAATAGAAAATCATCACCGTCTCTTTCAGAAATGAGCACAACATATCGCTGAAGAATCTCTTCAAAGTACTTCCGGGCATTTAGCGTTCCTATTTTCCACGATATGTAAGTCTGTACGTCCGTCAAAATTTATGCCTCCCCAAATCATAACACCGCCTCCACCAAAAACCACTCTGGGAGAAATGTTAGCCTCTGCATATCTCTCACCTTGACGCCTCCAAAACTCTCACCCTTACATCTGGAGATTGTAGGATGAATCTCGACTCATCTGTGAATAAAACACGTCTCCAATCCTCTGTTGTCCAATTGACATGTTCTCTCGTGAATATATAGCAGTCTGGCGACTCTATGTGTTCTGGTGAGAAGAGGGCCAGTAGCAGGTAATTCTGGAAGCGCCAAGTTTGTTTCATTTAACTTCTTCTGACTGTCCTATTTGAAATATGGACATTACGGACATTAGCGATCAAGTGACGTAATTGATTGCAAGTGACGAACCTGATCCCATTTAGATGAATAAATCTCTCATCTGTCCAAATTGTGAGGTAAAGTGTTCAAAACGGATATTTCCGATGCAAACTCGATATCGAAAATTTGACTCGATTACATACTTCCTCTTACTAGGAGTGAGAGAAAGTAATAATACCTATAACTCGTAGACTTTCACAAAAACCTCTTTGTCTAATGAACTATGTACATTGATATACTCAGATATGAAAATAACTTTGTAATAAAGATTGAAAAGTGATGATTGAATGTTATAGAAAATGTGGTAATAATTGAAATTTTTTAACGTGGGAAAAGGAATGAATCACAACTCTTTAAATAAAAGCAAGGAATTCTTTTATTTTTACAAAAATCAAATCAGAAAGATTCACATTAAAAAAATAAAATATTTCTTGTTAATTTTTTTTTTGGTGATACCATGCTTCTAATTTGTATAAATGAAATCATACAATTTACTGAAGTAGCACTTTAGAAGAAAGTGTAACGCTTAGTATTACGCCTACCAAAAAATACATTTTTTCTAGGAAAATGCTTCCAAAGAAGTTATAGATATTTATGTATGAGATAGTATACGAAATTTAAAGAAAATCTTTGGAGTAGCTTTCGAATAAATCACGGAAGGTGATAAAAAAAAAAATCAGTAAAACACTTGAGTTTCCGGGTGGAGACCGCCTCAGTATTTTGCTAAAAACCAGCGTTTCTTCCATATTGCAATGCGGCTCATTATAAAATAGAAGAAGCGTCAGCTTTTAGCAAATTACTGAGGCGGTCTCCACCCGGAAACTCAAGTGTTTTTATTCCGTATAAATAACTGGGGAAACCTAAAAGATCAACATAATTCCGGTTGATGGATTTTGTCCGAAATATTCGTATCAGATGTGGTGGTAGTATCTAAATGGAATACCAAGTTTTTAGCTTCCTGAGATTTATTTCTTTTTGAGATATTATATTTTGTTCACACTTACGCATATACATATTATTCGCAAAAAAAAAAAAAATCGAACTCAGGGGACTAAGTAATAATATACTTAATCTCTGCTGGTTTATTGAGGGCAGAAAATAAATATGTAAACGCAATGTATATCTTTTTTACTTTCTCTTACTCCTAGTAAGAGGAAGTATTGTAATCGTGTCAAATTTTCGATATGGAGTTTTCACCGGAATTATCCGTTTTGAGGTCCCCTGAGTCCAAAAAAGTGGTTTTTAGCAAATGGTCTGTGTGTGTGTGTGTGTGTGTGTGTCCGTGTGTGTGTATGTATGAATGTGAACAGCATAGCTCAAAAACGAAAAATCGTAGAAAATTGAAATTTGATATTCCGTTTAGGGGTCACCATGGGATCTGACTGTACGTTATCTGTCAAAATTCCTCAACCGGAAGTACCACTTTACTAGTTGGATTTTTTTATTTTTTTGCAATTTTCTCAAAAATGGTTCCGACGATTTTCATTAAACGTCAAACATCAATCACACATACAATGAGCTACAATTTTTATTTGAAACATTTCTCCGATGAAAATGCACTGAAGGGCACTTTTGGAGGAGGGGTGGGGTTAGGTTTCCATCTAAAGTGCTATTTCAGTTTGTAAGACAACTCTGTCATCTAAATAATGTTAATTAGTATTAAATATGTTGTTGAAATTCCGAGTTTGAATAAAATCGGATAACCGGAAGTGCGTTTACTTTACCACTTTACTAAATGATTTATTCACTCTTTCGCAATTTTCTCAAAAATGGCTCCGACGATTTTTTTGGAACTTCCTATAAAACTAAACATGCAAAGATCTACAACTTTTATCTAAAACATTTATCTGGAAAAATTCTTTTAAGGGCACTTTTAGGGGAGGGGTGGAGTTAGATTTTCATCAAAGTGCTATCCCAGTTGATTATACTATTCTATCATCCAACTATAATTAGTTAGAAATAAATAGATGGCTGAAATTTCGAGTTTCAAGAAAATTAGTAAACCGGAAGTGCGCTTTTACTGAACAGTTTTTTCAGTTTTCGACGAATTTCAGTTGAATTTGGTATACAAACTATAAAATTTGTCAATTATCATTTAGAGAACTGGAGTAAGAGAAAGTTGTGGGCGTGTTTCACACCAGATTTTTTTTTTTTCAAATCTCCTATCTTTTATTATTTATTCATTATTTTATTTAAGGAGGTGTTTCAAAACTATAAAATGGCTAAACTTTAAGAACATCCCTCGGGATTTGCTATAATTCACATAAGTATTATTACTAAATTTGCTTCAGATTTTTTAAATTTGATAATATCTCATCCTAAAATGGGTTTTTTACCCTTTTTTTTTAAAATAAATTTTCTACTTTTTTTTTTTTTTAATTTAAGGCGCGTCAACATTTATATCGTCATTGGCACCCCTAGAGCCTTCTCCGTGCACTGCCGGCCTCCAGACACAGTATTCTCTCGTTACAGGCAACACTGTCCATCACAGGACAGTGAGCTGTAAGGGCTCCTAGGAAGAAAAAAAAATCTAACGGCAGCACAGCTGGGCTCGAACCCGGATCCTCCCATGTATATATATAATTATTTCGTACTCAGGGGACTTCAAAACATGTATTTCCGGTAAAAACTCAATTTGGAAAATTGACATGATCTCAATATATTTTTCTCTAATCAGAAGTATGAAAAAAAAATTCTTCGACCCCCTAGGGGGGCTCTGATACTGTCATTGATTAAAAAATCGTGCAAAAAAAAAAAATTCTATGTTCGATAAAGATTTCTTTAAAAAGTGGGGGGTGGGGGGTGGGTGGTCAACAATAAATTGCGTAAATTGTGAATTAATGATACTAAAAAAAAAAAATCTGGTGTGAAACACTCACACAACTTTCTCTTACTCCAGTTCTCCAAATTATAATTGATAGCTTTTATAGTTTGTGTACCAAATTTAATAAGATTCGTCGAAAACTGAAAAAATTATTCAGTAAAAGCGCACTTCCGGTTTACTAATTTTCTTGAAACTCGGAATTTTGGCCATGTATTTATTTCTAATTAATTTTGTTTGGATGATACAATTGTATAATCAACTGTGATAGCACTTTAGAGAAAAATAACCCCACCCCTCCCCCAGAAGTGCCCTTAAATGAATTTTCCTGGAGAAATGTTTCAAATAAAAGTTGTAGCTCTTTGTATGTGTAGTTGATATATAAAGTTTAAAGAAAATCTTCGGAGCCATTTTTGAGAAAATTGCAAAAACGTAAAAAAAAAACTAGTAAAGTGGTACTTCCGGTTGAGGAATATTGACACATAACGCACCGTCAGATCCCATGGTGATACCTAAACGTAATATCAAGTTTGAACTTTCTACGATTTTTCGTTTTTGAGCTATGCTGTTCACATACATACATACACACACACACAGACACGACACACACACACACACACAGACCATTCGCTAAAAACCACTTTTTTGGACTCAGGGGACCTCAAAACGGATATTTCCGGTGAAAACTCGATATCGAAAATTTGACACGATTACAATACTTCCTCTTAGTAAGTAAGAGAAAGTAAAAAATTAGCAAATAATTTTAAATAATATTATTGTAACAAAGCATAATTTTCTGTTACTTTTATATATAGAGGAGGAATGGAATTAATATAATAGATACTGCAAAAGTGATTTAACAGGATCTAAATTGGAAGTTATTCATTTATTAAACTGTTTTTATATTCAAAGTGTCCCAAGAAAATATAGTGTGAATCAATTCACAACTATTTTCACTTGCTGTGAATATCAGAATATATTTTAATTGGTGCAAAGTTTATTTTAAATGGAATTATTAATAAACGATCATCGACCGATTATTTCGGGTATTCGCCCATCATCAGGATGTTGTTTTTTTTTTTTCAAAACAGAGTGATTAAACATCATAGACTTTGCACACTGTTTATAATCACACTGACAAGACAAAAAAAAAAAAAACCTGATGATGGGCGAACGCCCTAAACCAATCGATGACCACAAAAAGAAGCAGGCTATCATGGAAAATATCTCTGACGCTACACAGCTCTGCGAAACCAAGCGCAAAAACAGATGTGGTTGGGGAAAGGGAAGGGTCTTGGAGTTACGGTAAAGGGTTAAACTGTTCTCGGCTGCAAATGGTGCGGCATGTCCAAGCGAGCGCCAAGAGGCAGACAGAGAAGAAATCTTAGAGTTTTGCTTAGGAAGTCCCGGGTATGTGACCATTCTAGGCCCGGAAACCATTACTCATCAAAATGATACCTACGGGATCTTGAGTTAACCCGCCGGAGTTTCGTTTCCGAACTTGCGAGCTGAGAAAAAGTTTTGTATTGGTCCGTGCACCTTGTATATTAGATGGTAGTCTTACTGTTTAGTAATGAGAAAGTATTGTATTCGTGTCAATTTTTCGTATCAAGTTTTTGCCGGAAATATCCGTTTTGAGATCCCCTGAGTTGAAAAAATGGTTTTTTAGCAATTGGCCTGTGTGGGGGGGGGGGGCAGCATATTTCAGAAACGAAAAATCGTTCAACCGGAAGTGCCACTTTACGAAATTTTTTTTTTTTAGTTTTTTTTTTTTTTTTATTTTTTCAAAAACATCTCCAACGATTTTCTTTAAACATTTTTATATCATCTACACATACAAAAAGCTACAACTTTTATTTGAAACATTTCTCCGGGAAAATTCATTTAATGGGTACTTTTGGGAGACGGGGTAGGGTTAGGTTTACCACTAAAGTGCTATTTCTATAGTCAGAATAATATTAATTAGAATTAAATATGTTGTTGAAATTTCGAATTTGAAGAATATTAGATGACCGGAAGTTCGTTTTTATTGAAACATATTTTTCAGTTTTCTGCCTATTTTCTGCTCCGAAACGTCTCAGGTTTTCTTTAAACTAGGAATGTGAGAACAACACATATAACGCTTTTGGGGGGTGGGGTGGAGTTATGGTTTAACTCTAAGGTGCTGTTTTAATTGATCATACGATCTAAAAAAAATTAATTAGAAATAAATTGTTTGCTATAATTCGGAGTTTCAAAAAATATTAGTAGACCGGAAGTGCGTTTGGCTGAATAGTTTCTTCAGTTTTTGGCGATTTTTTTTTCCATAATAACACCGACGAATTTCATTAAATTTGATATACGTACTAGCTATAAAATTTGTTGTGTGAGTATTTCAAAACAGATTTTTTTATTATTTTATTTAGAGGGAGGCGGAGCTGGTAAGTGTGCTTATGGGAAGAGTTTCTTCAGTTCTTATTATTAATTACTCCTCAAAAACATGTCCATTATCGGACGCATAGTTACTATAAAGACTCCTAGGAAGACAAAAAAAAAAATCTAAAGGCTGTATTGTACTCGAACCCTGGAATTCCGCATGGGAGTTCAGCGCGCTACAACTGAGCTAATCCCTTGCATTCCCTTTAAATGAAAACATTTGATATCACCTTTAAGATATTTGATGGGAATTTTTGGGATTAAGGACGTGGATAGGTTTGCCAAATTAGGCGCCTCTTCCTTTAATTGGTTCCGAGATTGCTGTTGGCGTGTCTTCTGACATATATCTGTCAGGCTTCCAGTCATGAACAACTTCACAGAATTCATCCTTATGGATGAGCACAGTTGGTTGTCGCCAGGCCAAGATGCTACATTCGGGGATCCGGATAGGGCTATTACTGAGAAGTTGCTGTGTCTTTCAGGGAGCTCTCCCGGGCATCTGTTTGGATCCCTTACTGGACATTGTGCTTTAAGGAGACATTTCTATGTAATGGGGGGCTCATGCCGGATCCATTTTGTAGAATCTGTGAGACAGAGGAGGAAATATCCATCCATCTTGTGATAGATGGCCTGGGTTGTGAAGAAATTAGGTTCAGGACTTTTGGTTGGAAGGATGTCTGTGGAAGAGCTTAGGCTATTTCCCCTTAAGGGTTATTGTCCGATTTGTTCAGGCTGCGGTGAAACTTAGATACATTAGACCAGCGTTTGGGATATTTGTTCTAGACCCGGTTTGTTATTTTTCTTGGGTTAGCTATATGGGCCCAGTGGGGTTTGGTCCCTCCCCACAGACAAATAATAATAATAATAATAATAATAATAACAATAACACTATTACAGCTATTTTAGTGAAAAATCGCGATCTTCATATTTGATAAGCAAAATATATTCAATTATCAAAAATGTGGTATGAAACAACTCACTCAGACATTTTCTTACTATAATTTAATTACAATAATTTAATTAACGATTTTCATTAAAATTGCAATGTTTACAAAAGTTTAATTGAACTGGCCATAATAACTTGACTGTGGCGCGTCGCAGCGTCTTCTATTTCAACTAACAAAGTTTGTTTAAGGACAGTTTAAATTAAAACCCTTGAACCTTCCCCCATCCCCAGAATCAATTTTCCTGGAAACATGCTACAAATAAAAGTGATAATGTATGTAAATAATATATGTAATACCGTATGTCAGTTGCTATGGTAACTACCTAAATGTTTCCAATCGAATAAGTCTAGGTTCATACAATAACATAGACCATTCGCTATAAAACAATATTTTTCGTACATACATTTTCAATGAAAATTTGACAAGATCGTAATATTTAAGAAATAAATAAAATTACCCCCCCCACAACATAATATACCTATCTACACTCACAGACAAATCGTTAAAAATATTGTTTCCATGGTAACTGAAAACAACGTATTCCATTGTAGAATTATTTTTAATCAAAATTGACTTCCGTCACAATACATTCTTCTTATAGTAAATTTTAGAAAGTAAATCGATTAAATTTTTAATTTCCCCATTATATAGTTAATTAATTAATAAATTATTTTTGTATATAGAACATTAAATTACGCTAAAGACATACATAACAATCCACTGCTAAAGATGTAAATAATCTAATTATCTACTTATTACACTATATATTCTGTTATAATCCTGTTATAATGCCCTTGTTATTATCTACTGTCCAGCTTATATTGAAATAATAATCTGCCTTTTACTTTCTCTTACTCCTAGTAAGAGGAAGTATTGTAATCGTGTCAAATTTTCGATATCGAGTTTTCACCGGAAATATCCGTTTTGAGGTCCCATGAGTCCAAAAAAGTGGTTTTTAGCAAATGGTCTGTGTGTGTGTCTGTGTGTGTGTATGTATGTGAACAGCATAGCTCAAAAATGAAAAATCGTAGAAAGTTCAAACTTGATATTCGTTTAGGTATCACCATGGGATCCGACGGTGGTCATCTGTAAATTCCTCAACCGGAAGTACCACTTTACTAGTTGTTTTTTTTACGTTTTTGCATTTTCTCAAAAATGGCTCCGAACGATTTTCTTTAAACTTGCTATATCAACTACACATACAAAGAGCTACAACTTTTATTTAAAACATTTCTCCAGGAAAAATTCATTTAAGGGCACTTTGGGAGGAGGGGGGGTTACAGTCCTCTAAAGTGGTATCATAGTTGATTATACAATTCTATCATCCAAATAAAATAATTAGAAATAAATGATGGCCAAAATTCCAAGTTTTAAGTAAATTAGTAAACCGGAAGTGCGCTTTTACTGAACACTTTTTTCAGTTTTCGACGAATTTCGTTATATTTGGCACACAAACTATAACTTTTGTCAATTATAATTTTGAGAACAGGAGTAAGAGAAAGTTGTGTGAGTGTTTCACACCAGATTTTTTTTTATCATATCCCATCTTTTGATACCGGATTTTCCAACAATTCAATTTTCATATATACCTACATTTCCATCATCCATCTATTATAATAAAGAGAAAGTATTTAAAGAGGAAGTAAAATTTTAAGTTTAGTAAATATTAGAAAATTTGTAGAATAAATAACCGAATTCATTATTTTGAATTTCCAATCGAATAAGTATATTAAGGAGCATGATTAGCTCTGTGGTAGCGTATTGGACTTGTAATGCGGTGGTATTGGTTTGAGCAAAACTGTGCTGCCTCATTTTCTCTTTCTAACGGCCTCTATAGCTCAGTGTCCAGTGATGGACAGTTTTGCCTATAATGAGAGAGAGAACACTGCTTGAAGACCAGTCATGCACTGGAGAAGTTTCCGGATGCCATGAACTTCAGATGTTGACGCGACCTAAATTAAAAAAAAAAAAAAAAAAATCTGGTGTGCAACACTCACACAACTTTCTCATACTCCAGTTCTCAAAATTATAATTGACAAATGTTATAAGTTAGTGTACCAAATTAAATGATATTCGCCGATAATTGAAAAAACTGTTCAGTAAAAGCGCACATCCGGTTTACTAATTTTTCTTGAAACTTGAAATTTTGGACATCTATTTATTTCTAATTAATTTGTTTTGGATGATGGAATTGTATAATTAACTATGATAGCACTTTAGAGAAAGACATAACCCCATCCCTTCCCTAAAAGTGCCCTTATATAAATTTTCCCAGAGAAATGTTTTAAATAGAAGTTGTACATCTTTGTATGCCTAGTTTATTTAAGAAGTTTCAAGAAAATTGTCGGAACCATGTTTGAGAAAATCGCGAAAAAGTGAAAAAAATCATTTAATAAAGTGGTAAAGTAAACACAGTTCCGGTTATGCGATTTATTTGAAAGTTGAAATTTCATCAATATATTTAATTCTAATTAACATTATTTAGATGATAGAATTGTTTAATAAACTGAAATAGCACTTTAGATGTAAACCTAACCCCATCCCTCCCCCAGAAGTGCCCTTAAATGAATTTTCCCGGAGAAATGTTTCAAATAAAAGTTGTAGCTGTTAGTATGTGTAGTTGATATACTAGTTTGAAAAAAATCCATTGGAGCAATGTTTAGAAAAATGCATAAACGTAAAAAAAAAAAATCTGGTGTGAAACACTCACACAACTTTCTCTTACTCCAGTTCTCAAAATGATAATTGACAAATTTTATAGTTTGTGTACCACAATTTAATGGAATTCGTCGAAAACTGAAAAAACTGTTTAGTAAAAGCGCACTTCCGGTTTACTAATTTTCTTGAAACTCAGAATTTTGGCCATCCATTTATTTCTAATTAATTTTGTTCAGATGGTTGAATTGTACAATCAACTATGATAGCATTTGAGAAAAATATAACCCCACCCCTCCTCCAAAAGTGCCCATAAAAGAATTTTCCCAGAGAAATGTTTTAGATAAAAGTTGTAGATCTTTGCATGTTTAGTTTATACAAGAAGTTTCATAAAAATCGTCGGAGCCATTTGTGAGAAAATTTTGAAAAAGTGAATCAATCATTTAGTAAAGTGGTAAAGTAAACGCACTTCCGGTTATCCGATTTTTTTCAAACTCGGAATTTCAACAACATATTTAATTCTAATTAACATTATTTAGATGACAGAATTGTGAAATAAACTGAAATAGCACTTTAGATGAAAACCTAACCCCCACCCCTCCCCCAAAAGTGCCCTTCAGAGCATTTTCCCGGAGAAATGTTTCAAATAAAAGTTGTAGCTCTTTGTATGTGTGGTTGATGTTTCGTGTTTAAAGAAAATCGTCGGAGCCATTTTTGAGAAAATCGCAAAAAAGTAAAAAATCTAACTAGTAAAGTGGTACTTCCGGTTGAGGAATTTTGACAGATAACGTAGTGTCAGATCCCACGGTGATACCTAAACGGAATATCAAGTTTCAACTTTCTACGGTTTTTCGTTTTTGAGCTATGCTGTTCACATACATACATAAACACACACACACACCACGGACACACACACCACACACACACACACAGACCATTTGCTAAAAACCACTTTTTTGGACTCAGGGGACCTCAAAACGGATATTTCCGGTGAAAACTCGATATCGAAAATTTGACACGATTACAATACTTCCTCTTACTAGGAGTAAGAGAAAGTAAAAACTAGTAAAGTGGTACTTCCGGTTGAGGAATTTTTTAAATTGGTACAATTTTTTAAATTGTAAAGTGGTACCTAAACGTAATATCATACACACATACACACACACCCACACACACACACACACACACACACACACACACAAACACACCATTGCTAAAAACCACTTTTTCGGACTCAAGGGGACCTCAAAACGGATATTTCCGGTGAAAACTCAATATCGAAAATTTGACACGATTATAATACATTTAAAGAAATTATTAAGTTATTTTGTAAGAAAACGTGAACGTGTCAAAATTTTGCGATCGACATTTTCACCTTAAATAAATGTTTTGTGGTGAGGTAGCTCAAAACTTGGTATTCTGTTCAGGTACTAACACACATACCCATTGCATCTGATACAAGGTTTCAGTCAATATCTATCAAAGTGCATCTTTACTGATTTTTTTTTTCCGCACTTTTCTCATAAACAGTTCCAACGATTTTCTTTAAAATTTGTAAACTAACCTATACACATAAATGTCTATCATTTTTATTTGAAATCAACTGAAAATACCCCTCTATATGTATATTATGCCAATTAAATAAAATTCGCAGGTTTATGGACACTTTGTAACTGTATTAAATGTTTATAAACACTCGCATGTTTAAAGAGAATTTGTCGTTTTATATATAAAACCATTTTTAAGAGGAGTAAGAGAAAGTTAGGTGAGTGTTTCATATCAGACTTTTACTTTTATAGAAACAAGAGTTTCTATCAAAGTTTCGAAATTGTGTTTTCACCGGAAGTATTTGTTTTGAGGTCATTTAATAAAATGGAAAAATTGCTTTTGGCAATTAGTCCGTGGTGAGTGTATGCGTGTGTTTGTGTAACTCAAAATTGCACAAGTTTCAAACTTGATATTCCATTTGGGCATCACGGGATTGGATCGTATAGCAACTTTTCGGTCGAAAAAGAACTTAAACGAAAATATATCATTTAATGGAGTTTTCAGTTTTTTGGAAGCAGGAAGTTGTGATTGATTCAAAAATTTATATTTAGCGATACTTTTGTGAGGAGAAAGAATAACCGAGCGACGAGTGATAATGTTAGAACTCTTGCTTGTACTAACTGTCTATAGCTAGTGTCTTTAGCTTGGTGTAATAGGATCAAGAGAGGGATCCATAGCAGAAAGAGAGAGAGAGAGAGAGAGAGACGGTCTCACTCGTTAGTTTGGCCAGACTAGAATAGAAAAAACTGTTTAAATACGGCCACGCGACAGTATTCAGAGAGATACAAGTCTTATAGCAGAGTTCTCTCGGCAGTCACAACGTGTCATCTACCTTACCCCTTACCACTCTACCATTTTAGTGTAAAGTCCAAGCAGTCAGTGTCGCTTTTTACATTATACATGTTCAGCCATATCTAGTTTGTTCATTCAAACCAAACTATTTTCTCTCCTTCATCATACCTCCTAAGAGAGGGATCCATAGCAGAGAAAGAGAGAGACAAAAATGACAGGACCACTCTCTCGGACCAGAGTAGGAGAAACTGCATAAATACACCGACGGGAGATAGATATACAGCAGAGTTCACTCAGCAGTCACAACGTGCCATCTACCTTGCTCTTTACCTCTCTACCATTCTTTGTTATTTTAGTGTAAAGTCCAGACAGTGAGTGTCACTAATAACATTATACAGTGTTCAGCTATTTCTAGTTGATTAATCTAAACCAAACCAATTTATCTCCTTCATCATACCCATATTATACTTGGCAAAAACTTTGTGGCTTGTAATAGTGCTTTTGGCAGAGAGTGAATTAGGCAGATGATTGCTTGCTACAAACAGTTTCTGGAATAACACTTTGATTGTTGTTGTTGAAATACAGCAAGACTTTCCAGATAGCTCCCTACTTCTGAGTATATACTGGCGCAAAATTAGGAAGCCTATATTCCATGGAAGCACCTGTTGAGTCTAATAAAGCACAACTCACTTCATGCTTGGATTTCGAGTCGTTCATAAATAGAAAGTACGGATTGGCTAGAATCTTTCTAATTTGCCCCATGAATGCTTGATGAGCAAAGTCTCCCCAATCTTGACTGATTTTGTCATATAAATCAAGATGGACATAAGGGGGGGGGGCTCTCTACCGGCCACACCATAGGGCAGTTACCGTTGCGGAATAGTGTCCAATACAGCCAGCCAGAAGTATAAATCTGCCGTAAGTCAAAACATTTCCTACATTACTGGTGTTCTCCTTTTTCTGCTGCAATCTATGTGAGAGTATCAGTTCTACAAGCCTTAAAATTTTCAGTAAGATGAACTGTTTGAAACTCATTAACCTTTCACTGAGGGATCTTCCCACTAAAAATTCCCATCATAATCCTTGTGGCATTTATTTTACTTCTACGAAGAAAATGTTAGTAGTAGTTAAAGAGAATGTTAGTAGAAGTAGATCTCATGGGTTCTAGACAGATGCAAGCCGCTTGATACTGAGTTCTATGTAATACAGAGAATGTGCCGCAAGCGTCATCTACCATTGATAATATTAGATTCCGATAGATTAGTTTATTAGGTTCCCATAGATTAGGAGACGTTCATAAGTATCGGTTCCATAAGTCACTTGGCGACATACTTTAGCACGTGTTGTGCTTTCTCGCAACCCATTTTCTCGATGCGGGTTTTCATTGTTCAAGTATGATGTATATATAGCCCTAACATTGTATGGACTCTCACATGCACAATTTTGAATGGACCTAATTGGATAGCGTCTGGGATCTAGAGTTCTGGTAATTGCTCTTTTATTTATGGTCACTTTAAATCCCACTTCATTTCACCACAATTCATTAAGTTCTTGCTGCATTGCCTGGCCCATTTTTGTTAAGACATTTTTCACAGACAACCCTCCAGTGTAAAGAATAATATCATCAGCAAACTGAAGAGTTCTAATATGCCAGTTCCAAGTATGTTACATAAGTCCGGCGAATATGTATCGAACAGCATTGGACTAAGCACAGCTTCCTGGGGTATCCCAAATGCGGTCATCCTAGGATCCGTGACCTGATTTCCCCCTATCATGGATGATTAGTCAGTCACCAACATGGTAACATCTTAATTCAATTTTTTATATTCTAGCCGGCACTCCTATTCGTAGCATTTTACCTTTTAATATGCTAATATTCACGGTATCCAAAGCTTTATGAATATCCACACAGGCCTAGTATGTTTGTTTGCAGATCTATTAATATACACTTCATTAAGAAAAGCCGCTAGGTAGTCCATGGTAAAAGTGATTAAAGTAAATAAAAAGGTAGATTAGTGCGATAATTAAGTGAAAATGGTTTTTAAATTGTTTTGTAATCACCATAAAATCATAGTAAAGTAAGTCTTGTTTAAAGAGAAGGCTAATATAATATTGTTTTTAATTTTATTTTATATAGACAAATAATAAAGATTGCTTATTACAAAAGCACAAGCAAATAAAATTAAATAAATTGGCATTACGAGATTGGTAATTATTTTATTATGATCTGTTGTTATGGACACTAATTATCTAAGTCAATAACTGCGTGAATATAACTACAAATTTTACAGCTTCATAAACTTCAGATATTTGCAACACATATTTATTTATATTGACTTCCGGTCAACTGATTTTCTTCCAAATAGGAATTTTGGCAATATATTTGATTCTAATTAATATTATTATATAGATGATAGAGACGTATAATAAACAAATCTAGTCTGAAACATTCACACAACTTTCTCTTACTCCAGGGTCTCAAAATTATAATTGACAAATTTTATAGTATGTGTACTAAATTTAATGAAATTCGACGAAAACTGAAAAAAAACTGTCCAGTAAAAGCGCATTTCCGGTTTACTAATTTTCTTGAAACTCGAACTTTTGGCCAACTATTTATTTCTAATTAATTTTGTTTGGATGATAGAATTGTATAATCAACTATGATATCACTTTAGAGAAAAACATAACCCCCCCCCCGCCTAAAAGTGCCCTTAAATGAATTTTCCCACAGAAATGTTTTAAACAAAAGTAGTAGATCCATGTATGTTTAGTTTATATACGCGAAAAAGTGAAAAAATAATTTTGTAAAGTGATAATGTATACGCACTTCCGGTTATCCGATTTTTTTGAAACTCGGAATTTCAACAACATATTCAATTCTCTTTTAACATTATTTAGTTGATAGAATTGTTTAATAAACTGATATAGCAGTTTAGATGAAAACCTAAACCCCACCCGTTCCCCATAACTGCCCTTAAATGAATATACCCAGAGAAACATTTCAAATAAAAGTTGTAGCTCTTTGTATGTATAGTTGATATATCAAGTTTGAAGAAAATTGCCGGAGCTATTTTTGAGAATAACGCAAAAAAGTAATAAAAAAAAAAAAACAAGTAAAGTGGTAATTCCGGATGAGGAATTTTGACAGATGACCGACTGTCAGTTGCCATGGTGATACCTAAACGGAATATCAAGTCCCAACTTTCTACGGTTTTTCGTTTTTGAGCTATGCTGTTCACATACAACGCACGCACTCACACATAGATCATTTGCTAAAAACCACTTTTTTTTGGACTCAGGGGACCTCAAAACGGATATTTCTGGTGAAAACTCGATATCGAAAATTTGTTACGATTACTATATACTTTCTCTTACTAAGAAATGGCACTTTAGGAGGAAAGCATAACCTTTCACCACCACCCCTCCGAAATCACCTTAAATGTATTTCTGGTATTTTATCCATTGCAGCACGTATTTTTCTGTTATTCCTGGCCGGTTTCGAATTTGCATCTATCTCTGAGTAAAGTTATCAAGTTCTTGTAGAGAGTTTACTACAACTTAATGTTTCTGTTACGCACTTCATTAGTCGTCCCACTTTCCCACATTACGATGACTTTTCTTTAAACGCGAATTTTACATATTTGTTCTAACATAAATATTGAGGTGGTGGTGGGTGGGTGGGATAAGTACCCACCTTATAACCTTAGCAGGTAGAGAATTGATTTTATTGTTGCCCAGTAGAGCGCACCAAAAACACTGAACCAACTGAACGTATAACTTTTGAAATTTAACGCCTACAAAATTTAGCACAACTATCAAAAAATTAATTTTTTTTTTTTTTGAAAAAAATGTTACAAATACAGAAAATGCAGTTAACATAGGAGGAAATCGTTATAAATGTTTTCGAGTAAATTCGTAAAAAAAAATAAAAAATAAAAAAAAATTCAAAAACAGAAAATCGTAAAGTCATAGTTCCGGTAAACTTATTTCTTTCAAATTTAGAATTCTACCAATACTTCTAATATATATAAAAATTATTTAAGTGGCAGAACCATATATTATATTGAATTGTTATATTATAAGGATGCTGAATGTTACTGTTTCTCCCACTATCTCGAAATTTATAAGCGGCAAGTTTATAAAAAAATCGTTAGTCATTTTCTAGAAAATCGCGAAAAATTGAAAAAAAAAATATATATATATATATATATTCAGTAAAGTCGCACTTCCGGTTGATGGATTTTACACGAAACTTTCGTACCTAAACAGAATATAAAGTTTGAGCTTCCTGTGTTCTTTTCGTGTATGAGATATTCTTATTAACACACGCATACTATCGATATAGACTATCGATAATTCTTCACGTTCTACTTTTAACAATACATCCCCCCCAATGTTTATCCTTACTGAGGAGATTTGATATTTTTGAATAACTTTTTGTAACGCTCTCCATTTCCGTTGCATTAATTTCCGGAACTTCTTCAACACTTTGTAATTCAACAGTTGATTAGGTTAGCTTTTCTTATCACAGTTATAAATCGGCTTGAAAATATTAGCCACTAGTTGAACTATTTCAGGGCCGGTCTGTCAAAATTTCTGGCTTTGCTATGTAATAGCAAGAGAGCAAATAGCAACCAAAGAGAGCAAGAGAATCTCCAACCACTCTCTCAGACTGGAGTGGGAGAAGTTGTATAAATATAGCGACGGACAGTCCATAAAAAGACAATTAAACACAGTGGAAATTAGTTCAGTACATCCAATCACTGCGTGTCATTATCTTACCACTCAACCTTAAAACATTCATCCATTGTAAAAGTCCAGGCAGTCTGTGTCTCATTTATTTATTAATATATCAGTTAACCAGTGTTAACCAAGTCTTCTTCTTAACTCATCAAACAAAACCAATTCTCTCCATCCAACATATCCATTAAAGCTTCCAATGTAACAAATAGGTCAGTAGTTTCCTTCATATAATTCCTTTTTACTTCTTCTTACTCCTTATTAAGGTGGTCGCATTGCGATCGTGTCAAAGTTTCGAAATTGAGGTTTTCACCTGTGTGAGAAGAAACTATGTCAAAAACGAAAAAAAAAAATGGCAGGAAGTTCAAAGTGATACGTACTACCACCGAAGTTGATTCGAAGGTTTCGCATAAGATCCATGAACCGGAAGTATGACTTTATTTTCTAAAAAAAGCGATTTGTTCTTTTAACACCAACTACACACAAATATGCCTATCACTTTGATTTGAAACATTTTCTTGGGAAAATTGATTTTTGGGGGGGGGAAGTTCTTTGAGGGAACTGTAGCTTTCCTCTAAAATTGAAAGTATGCTTTTACTACCTACACAATTTTGATATATACGTACATTTGAAGCATTATTCGAAATTTGATGAAAATCTGTTAACCAGAAGTGTTGCAGTGTGGCTTTTCAGAATAGTTTTTTTTAGTATTTTCTTAAAAAATGGCTGTTTGGGGGGGGGATTTCTGCGGGGGGAATTTTTAGCATTAAATTTCAATAATTATTGTTATTTGAGTTCCTGCAATACAATTAAAGCTATCTTCTAGGCCAGGGGTGCCCAACCTTTTTTTGGGTTATCTGGGCCAGATTGGAAGAAGAAGAAGAAGAAGAATTGTTTTGGGCCGCACTTAAAATACAAACAATGACGATGATAGCTGATGAGCAAAATTATAATTTTTCTGATATCCGATGCTAAAATTATTCCATCCATAGTAGATATGAAAGCCGTTTAGAATTAGAATGATGCAGGGGGGGACTAAGACCCAGGCACTGTAGCCTCCCATTGAGGCTTATTGTGCCAACCCCTCAAACCTAGTAGTGGAAGCCCCCCCCTCTTCATGAGGTCCAAAACCTTCCCTACCAGTCCCTCCTGGAGCACGATTACCACCGGTCTCAACATGCCGAAGATCTCGTACCTCAGTCTGCGGATTGCAACGCAATCAAACAACAGGTGAGAGGCCGTTTCCTCCTCCTCCTGACACAGTCTGCACAAGGGCTCTACATCCACCAACCCCACCTTGTGTAGATGTTTTTTGAACCTGCCATGCCCAGTAAACAGGCCCGTTATCAGAGAAATCTGATACCTGCTTAGACCCAGGATGTATCTGGTCCTTCTTTCACACAGCTCAGGCATGACCATTTTGCCGTGCTTCGCCCCAGTACTCAGCCTCCAGTATCGGTTATGTTCCCTTCCGAGTCCAGTCTCTCAGAGCCGCTCTCACCATACTTTTGGCCACCCCTAGAGCAGGTTCCGGCCCAGGGAAGGGAGTTTTCGCTCCCTCCCTGGCCAGTTGGTCGGCTATTTTCATTTCCCATGATCCCCATATGCCCCAGCACCCATACTAGCCGCACTTTGTTGTGCCGGGATAGTGCCTCCAGGGAGTCTCTACACTCCCTAACCAAAGGGGAGGTGATTCTGAACGCCCGAAGAGCGTTCAGCGCAGCCTGGCTGTCCGAGATAGATACGTAGCCGTTTAAGATACGTAGATATTGTGTTAGATCAAAATATCCATTTACGATTACCTAAGTTAGAAACTTTACTTATCTAAAAGTAATAAACTTCATTAATATATTGAACTTTGTATAAAAGTGGGCAGCATAAAATCAAAGTGGGATGACTCATGCAGTTCATATGCTGAGGAGAAACTAATATAACAATATCTAGTCGGATCGAAAGTTATCTCAATGAGTTCACAAGGTGTTCTACAGATTTTTTTTTTACTAATTTTACACTTCGTTTACTTTATCCTTGAAAATAGTTGTTCACAAATGTTGATGTTGTCCAATAAGACAGTATTGTGAAGAGAGGGATATTAATCTCTGGGGAGATAGGATTTAAGATTAAGATAGGATCTCTGATGATATAAGATTTATATAGTTTATAGGATTTATAAAGCAAGTAACCTCTAGACAATTGAACAGCGCGATTCTTGAAGGTAAATAAAACTAAACCTGCCGTAATATTTTCCATCACTCCTTGGAGACAAAAGACATCTTAAATATATCTGAATAGTATTAAAAAAGCATTAATAAATTATTTATTTATTTTAGTTTAATAAAATTGTTTGTTGGTTCTCATTCAAAGCCGTCTTGGGGAGAGATACAGGTTAGGACACCCCTGTTTTAGACTACAATATAATTGAACCAAGGGTGCCAACCTCACACCATTCTATAATAAATTATGTTAGAGAACAGAAAAAAAAAAAAAAATATTTCCAAGGTTAAATTAAAGAAATTTATCAATTGTATTAATGTATTTTAATTAATAAATATATTTACGAAATTTTTAAAAAAATGGACGAAGTTCAAAGTTATTCAATTAGGCAAATTCGGTTATCTATTCTAGATATTCTATTTTATGTATTAAATTAGAATTTTAAATATAATACTAATAAGAAAGTTTGGTATTTATTGAAACAATACTTTCTCTTTATTATAATAATAGATGAGAGATGGAAATGTAGGTATATGAAAATTGAATTGTTGGAAAATCCGGTATCAAAAGATGGGATACGATAATAAAAAGGTAGATTATTAATTTCACTATAAGCTGAACATTAGATAATAACAAGAGTATTATAAAAAGAATTATCAGAATATAAAGTGCAAAAAAAAATTATAGAATATTTTACATATTTAATAGTAGTTTGGTTAGGTATTTTATTAGCGGTAGATCAGACAGGTTAGTAATAATCATTGGCAGTTAATTTGAACGTTCTATACAAAAAATAATTGATTAATTAATCAAAGAATATTGCGTAAAATTATGTAGATATAATGGTGAAATTAGGAATATGTAATCGACTTACTTTCTATTTGCTAAAGAGGAAGTATTGCGACCCGGGGGCTAATAATTTTATGAAAATAATAAATTTTACAATGTGTTATATATGTTTTCAAGTCTCATAAAAAAAACAGTATTTTTAGCAAAAATAGTCTGTAGAAGATCAAACTAATATTCCGTCTGGATATATTATGTGGATCTAATATGAAGATTTCGGTTAACACAGTTAATCGGTTTGAGGGTATACAAAATGATTTTAATTTAACTTTATATCACGATTTTCACTATAGCCGCTTTCTCACGAGTCAAGTTTAGCTGATCGATTTTAATTGATCAACAGAAGTTGAATGAAAAACCTAGTGAGAGAAACTTTTGTTTCAAAAACAGTGGATCAACAAAAGTTTGACCGAGTCAAACTTTATCGTTCAAGTAGAGATTAGATTAGATTCTAATGGGGGAATTGGCTCTTCAGCCTACGCCACTGCGACACCCCAAGGATTTATTGTGGCACCCCGCTAGTTGGAGACCCTCCCCCTATCCTGTCCTTAGGACTATGGAATTGGGGGGGGGCTCCCAGGTGGTCAATCAGAGCACCCTCTCGAGTCCTGCTTGCCTTAAAAGACTTAATAGGTCCGAGAGAGGGCCCAGGCTGAGGCTTGTTGGCACCAGCTTCTCTTTACCAAAGAGGCGGTACCTTAACCAGACCAGCCCCTCGCACTGACATACCACGTGCAGGGCCGGATCCTCTTCCTCCTGACAAAACCTACACAGGCTATCCGTTGCCAGGCCCATGCGATGCATGTGCTTATTTAATCTGCAATGGCCAGTGAGAACGCCAACTGCTATCCTTATGGCCGCCCGGCCCTAATTGGAGTAATTCCGCACTTAGCTTAGGCGAGTGGCTATAGATAAACTTTTTCGCCTGCCTCTGGCCTGAAGTTTTGACCCTTGATCGGTCCTGCATCCATAGGCAATGGATGCACTCCTGAGGCATCTTGAGACGCCACAGAACGGCTCCGGCCCGATAAGTGCTCTCATTGAACCCTCCCGGCCAGGCGGTCTGCCGCCTCATTGCCTCTGTAACCCGAGTGCCCAGGTACCCAAACCAGGAAGACCTTATTATGGCTACTAATTTCCCTGAGTGCACCTAGGCAGTCCCACACCAGCCTTGAGCTGATCTCCCACGAGTCAATTGCCCGCAGAGCAGCCTGGCTATCCGAATAAATGACGACTCTGGAGTTATACACTCCCCGTCTTCTTATTTCGGCGGCGCAGATAATAATCGCGACTAGCTCCACCTGAAAGACCGTAGTTAGCCTTCCCAGGCTCACCGAGATATTACTACTCGGATGAGCCCCGTACACGCCGGCTCCTACGCCATCTTCCATCTTGGACCCGTCCGTGTACCACATAGTTTCGCCTGAAAGTGGCGGCCCGTTCTTCCATGCCCCTCTGTCTAATAAGACTTTGAATACCTAGGAGTCATTATGTCCGTAGGCAGACCCAAAATCGGGTCCGCCTTCAGCTCCTCCCATAGGTCTTGGTAATTCCCAATTATGTCTGGGATAAATGGGAGCTTGTCCCTGTTGTAGTCGTGCCACAACTGCTTTTGCAACGCCTTGGACGTAAATGTGGAGTGGTGGAAGGATTGTTCAAGTATGAGATGCATCTTTCAGTTGAACCCGCCATCTTTTACAAGTATTGACAAGTGTGAACCACCGGATCGCCCAATTGGCCTTTCAGTTCGCTTTCAACTCATAGAGTGCTCCGTATCGTTATTGAAACGGTTTGATCGATTTCATTTGAAACGTATGAACCAAAACTGATTCAAGTTGCATTCAACTTTTGTTGATCAACTAAAAATCGTTCAACTAAACTTAACTCGTGACCAGCACTAAAGGCGATCTTTTGTAACGTTTCGATCTATTATTTTACGAAAAAAATTTATTGCGACAGATCTACCTCGCAATGTCTTCCCCTAAAGGCCATTTCAATATAATATGTGGGTTCGACCATCTGTATTATATTAAATGTGTTACAATTAGAAGTTTGAACAGAGTTGGTTTATTATTATTAATTGGTGCCTGAAGGCGCGGAACCTAAGCTAATTTGACTCTTATCCCCCCTCCCCCAAATAAGCTATACCCAAGAAGCACCCCTAAGCATTCCCAAATATTGTCTTCCATATAAGTATTAGTGGCGTAGGTAGTGGTACATTCGTTTTCCTGACTATATCACCACAATTCTGACACAAAAGTCTTAGACGTCCTGCCAATTTTGTGTAAATGGCTGGCTATCCAAGCGTGACCAATTAATATACCTACCGGGACCTTCAATTTTTATCCCATTCACGAAGAGAAGAGCCTGGCGATACTCTACCGTTTTCCTCTACTGCTTCTACAATTCTCTATTCCTCCATTCCCGATTTCCCTGCTGCGACGATTACTGCTGGCTCAAGACCACAAAATGCTAAAGCCAACTCTACCGCACTTTCATTGCTTTCTAAACCCGCAAGTCCGGGTACCCAGAAAAGCTCCACTCTGTTCCTCTGAGCGAAGCCATTCAAGTCTTGAGTCTTCATCTATATTTGTGATGGCATATCACAAGTCACCAAAATGTGATAGGAGTTTCAGGGGGTTTAAAAGTAATTACTAAATACTATTACTACTGCACTATAATTAATATATATACACTTATGTAAGGACTAGACTTATGAGATTAAGAGACAGGGAGATAAACTCAATGAGAGACTGAGAGATAGGCAAGTGCTGATGTGTAGACTCGATGTATGATTGCTTACATTAAATGGAACGTTTAATAAGCGGCGGAGTATTTTAGATTGAAGTGATTGTAGTCTGTTGATGTTGGATCTTTTAGCTGTTCTGTAAAGCTCAAGTCCGTAAGTCCATATTGGGCAAGTAGAGAAGTATACAATCGTCGTTTATTCTGCAGTGTTAGTTTTGAGCGTTTGTCCAAATAGTCTAGCTAGAAGTATGTATCGTTTGTTTAGCTCAGAACGTTTAAGTCTTGTATGGGGGTTCCAAGTTAGTCGTTTGTCGAGGTATGGTCTAAGGTACCGCACATGGTCGGTTAGCGGGATAGGTGTGTTTGTTTTACTTAAATTTACAACAAAAATATATAAGATATGTCATTTTTATTTTTCGGGAGGAGGCGTTCATTTTATAGGGAAATTCGAAAAGCTTTGGAAAATTCAAAATTAGCAGAATTCAGCAATGTTTCAAAAATCTAATCTAGAACTTGGGAGTCTCCTTTAAGGAAGAAATGCATTTATCTATAATATACATCGATGAACGCTTTTCGCATTATAGGTTCAACTCTGTAACATTTAAAAACACCAGAACTGAAGCAAAAGAATTCTTTGATCTCCCAAATTCGGCACCAAATTGTAGGCGCCATTTTAGGAATCGCTTGTGACCATAATGCTTGCATTTCCCAAATGGATCACGAATCTATGTGTTAGTATAGTAGACGATAACATTTTTTACAGAGTAGCTACGCAAGAAGTCAGATAAGATGTAGATGTTTCCTTAAAAGAAGACAGTATGGTATCAGGTTATTAAGGAAAAATCACTGCTAGTATAATGGATGTGAGAAGGAAAGAGAATTAGAGAGAATACTGTATAATGAAATGGAACACACAAACTGTAAGGACTTTACAATAGAATAGAAATTAGGTAACGAGAGAAATATAAAGAGACAGACTGGCTGAGAAATAAGAAGGTGGTAAATACATTGGTTGCTGACTGGATGTAAACTGGTCGTAAACTCTCCTGAACTGTACTGCTATCGCTCTATTTATATGAATCGAACTGTCCCTTCCTAGTCTGGCCAAGGTGGGGGAGTAAGTAACTTTTGATTCATTTAATGTGCTTCTCAGCTCTGCGGATCCTTTGAATCTTTAATGATTCAGATCCCAGTACACCCAGTGATCTTCCTTAGCTCATTTTTGTTTTTCCAAAGAGATCTATTTTACTAATCTTTATCAGAGATATTTTCCATGATAGTTTGCTTCATTTTTTCATCATTGACCGATTTCGGTTGTTCGCCCATCACTGGGGATATCTTGATAATAAACAGTGTGGTGGCTACACAGACTTGAATAGAACAACACTTTGCTCGAATGTGCAAATCTTTGTTATCACATTGTTTTATCAATACGTACTGATGATGAGCGAATGCTCGAATCCGGGCGATGACCTCAAAAAATGAAGCTGATTATCATGAAAAATATCTCTGATATTTTCCATCTCTGAGAACCCAACTACAAGTATGTTTGTTTTTGTTTTTAGTGAGCCATCCAGAAAAATCTTGGCATATCTCTGCCACACGAACCCATTTCTTAAAAAGGCCTCATAGGAGGTTTTATACAAGATGTCGTTAAGACTGATGGAGTGCACTAAAACCTTTGCCAGCTTCACTATAGACTATATCATTTTTTTCATGTTCAAGCCAGCATGATAGTTGCCGCGCCATCCACAATCAATAATAATTGTCACACTGATTAGATTCGAAATTGAAATTGGGTTTATAAGATCTACTCTCATATATATATTTTTCTATAATAACTCTCCGGTAATCTTTCCATATCCTGGAATTTATAAGCGAATTGAAAGTTATGAATGCTAGTCCAATCTATAGGGCAGTTTTCAGAGCCTCAAAGTTGCTGTGGTAGTAGATTGCGAAGTTCTGGACCTTATTGAGCATTTCTAGTATTGTTTTGCAATCTTTTTTTTTTTATTATATTTATTCAAGCGGATCTTCTTTGTTTGTTAATAAAATTGGTACATGTCTCAATAAAAAATGTAATGTAATGCTTATTATTAGAGTATATAAAATATGGTTACATAGTATAATCAATAAATATGTTCCATTTATGCAATTCCACAAGAGAAAAAATTGCGATTTAATCAAAGTATATTTTAATAAATATATAATCTGGAATTTTATACTATTAAAAAAAAAAAAAAAATACAAAAATAATTAGACACGAATTTTAATATGAGTAGGACAAGCAAATTATAATTTTAATAGAATTGTAAGAGCGAGAGAACATAAATATTATATGCATAACATATTATTGTGTAATAATTTATATTTTTATAGCAACTGCAATGAATGGGCAAATATATTAATAAAACTTTTGAAATGAAACGGGGTAAATCCGGTATGAAACGGTAATACAAACTTTCTCTTGATGTAATTTTTTTTTTTTTTTTTAATTTAAAGCACGTCAATATCGTCATTGGTGTTCGGAGGTTTCTCAGTGTAATGCCAGCCTCCAGACAGTATTACTCTCATTGTAGACAACACTGCCCATCAATGGCCAGCGAATTGTAAGGGTCCTAGGAAGAAAAAAATCTAAGGGCAGCAGCTAGACTCGAACCCGGTACCTCCACGATGCTAGTCCAGCACGCTACCACTGAGCTAATCCCTTCCCACTCTGTTGCTGTAATTCCCAAGTTATAAGTGTTAATTATTAGTGACAGTAATAATTTCTTTGGACTTTAATACTATTAGATAGTGGATATATTGTATTATATTGAAATCACAGCATAATATGATTCTGAAATCAATTTTTCGTGAAGAAGGTTTCAAAACAAAATGAGGGACTATATAATATATACAGTATACCAATTTTTAATGAAACTCGAAACAAAACAAAACAAAAAAAATAATCGAAAAAAAACTGAAAAAATTTGGGTCTGAAACATTCTTACGAGTTTCACTTACTGTAGTTATTACAATTATAATTTCTAGTGATTTTTATCTTGGATTAAAAAAAAAAAAAAGGAATCAGTAAGTGCGACTTGACTGAACTGTTTAGTCTTTCGCGATTTTCTCGAACGTTTTTACTTTACTTTTATTTAAAACCTTTTTTTTTTGTTTGGGAAAAATGGTTTCGGACGGTTCTGGGAATGAGTTACAATGTTAAACTTTTCTCTAATGTGCCGCAGTAAATAACGTACCAAGTAAATGCGTTACCTAAAATAATAGATTTTGAAAAATAGTGATCTATATGAAGTGTAACATTACCTATTTTATTACTTTCTCTTACTTGCTAATAGAGGAAGTATTATGAAGTTCCTCAAATCTTCGAAATTCAGTTTTCACCGGGAAATATATATATATATATGTTTTAATGAAAAATAAAGGAAGTTCAAATTTGATATTCCCATTTGATATTAGGTATCATCGTCCCTACTGGCGATCAAAATCCAACAACTGGGAATGCGTTTCACCTAAGAAGACTTGTCTACTGAGGTTGGTGACTATCATGGCAAATTTGTCACCCTCTTTTGACGAATTAAAGTATTTCCAATCTCTTATATTTCTAAGCCAAGATTTTTTTTCTGTCTTTTGTAATGGGATCTGAATCATTAAAGATTCACAGGATCCGAAGAGAGGAGAAGTATGAATCAAAGTTATTCCCCACCTAGGCCAGACTAGCAAGGGATAGTTCGATTCATATAAATAGAGTGACAGCAGTACCAGTTCAGGACAAGTTTTTACGATCAGTCAGCAACCTTCTGCTACTGCCTTTTCAACACTCAGCCAGTCTGACTCTTTGTATTTCTCTAGCTATTTAACTATTGTATTTTACTGTAAAGTCCTTGCAATTTGTGTGTGTTCTATTCATTATACCGTGTTCAGCATATCATCTAGTTTATTTCTCTAAAAATCCATTCTCTCTAACTCTCTTTACTTCTAGCTTCCATTATACTTCCAATATTGCGTTTACCGTCTAATATTAACTGAAGTTATTCAAAATCTCTATGGCGCATTATAATACGCCCTAGATAGGCCATGATTTTTATGTTAGTAGTTTGAATGTGGTGGTGTATTTATTCCACTTAATAACTTCTTCATTAATTTGTCTTGCTTGACCTGCTTTCCCACAGCGCTTATATCCATCATCCATCATCTTCCGTCGATATATCCACATTGTAAACGCATTTACTTTTTTTTATGTTTTCTTCTTTACGTGTCCATGTTTCAACTCGTATAACAATATAGTGTAGAGATCATAGCATTTTAATACTTAATCTGAATACAATGGATAGTTTTGGATTACTTTACGCATATTCATAAAACCTAATACTGCAATTTCTATGCGTCTTCTAATTTCTCCGGTACGGTCCAAATAGCTATTTACTTCTCTATCTTATTACGTAATCCTACTATGTATAAATAAAAATATTTACAAAAATAATCTAATCGCCTATATAAAAAACAAATACTAACAATATTGTAACGTTTTTCACTTTAAACTAGCTACTGCAACTAGTTTTAGATGGGTTCGTATAGATAAAATACTCTAAACATCAAAAAGAAAATACCAATTTATGGTTATACACAATAAATTACAAAAAAAGCAACACTTAATAATAATTACTTCACAGTTTAAACCACAAAAGTTCACTTTGTTCACTTTTTATACACTTTCCACAAACTACACTTCGTTTGTAACTGGAAAACTCTCTGCAGAACTCTCTGCGGTCCCACTATTTATACGGTGGAGAATCTTCTAGAATCTTCTCAATCCTTCCAGAAATAACTAGAGCGCGTTGCCAGCGCTTCTTAGCGGCCACTAAGAGAACTTGAGGCATCTCTCCTAGATGGCACCACTGGCTGCGTTACAATATTTTTGTGTTTACAATGCAAAAAGAGCCATTTATAAATGCTTAAAATAAGACTAATTGTTTTAGATATTGCACAGTCTTAGTTATGCTTTTGAAGTTACCAAATATAAATGAATGCATGGTTCCTACTTTTACAGACATGTTAGTAATTTGGGTGAAAGTTATGTCAAACTAAATATTTCAATTCAAAAAGTTAAGAGTTATTTTGCAATTATTGTGGCTACGCGTGATTGAAAGAATTAATTTTTATGTAAGGTCATTTTTTATTTTATTGATCCCAAATTATTATTTAATATCAGCAATTTACATGAGCTGGAAACTTTAGAACACATCCTCTTATGATACCCTAATTAAGCACCAATTATGAGTCATTATCTAAGTGAATATATTAGTTAGTGAAGTCAGTAAATCTTTGGTTAATCTGTTGCAACCTTCGCAAGTTGAATGACATTCACTGTTAAGTGGCCGGTTGTTTACGCTCGATGAATGATTTGATTAGATTGTTATGGGAGATTATTGCTTCTCAGTGCACTGTCGGCTTCCAAGCAGTGTTTTCTAGCTACAGACAATACTGCCCATCACCGGACAGTGAGCTGTAGAGGCTAATAGGAAGAGAAAATCTCAGAGCAGCATTCGTACACGGGATCTCCGCGTTGCTAGTCCACCGCGCTACTACTGAGCTAATCCATTCCTTCTTCCATAGTTATGCCATTTAACTAGGGACGGAGACCCTAGTTTGTATACGGTGTTTGTCCTTGTCTGTAAAGGGTAGAGTGTATGTAGTTAAGTGTATTGTTTTCTGACGAAGTGCATGGAGTAGTGTAACCCTTGTGTACTGTTCTGACAAAGTGCATGGACTATATAATGGGTTTGAGAAGGCGAGAATTGGATTTGAGAGATAAATAAACTGGAAATAATGCTAATCACTGTATAATCAAGAAGTAACACAAACTCCCAGGATTTTACACGAATATAGAAATTATTAGGAGAGATTTAGTGTGAGTCAAGAGAAAGGTTGCTGACGCGTTGTAACTGCTGTATAAACTGTTCTAATGACTGTCTCTTGTTGACTAGCGCAGCTGTATATATACAAAGAGTTTCTCACTCTAGTCTGGCCTTAGTAGCGAGTGAGACTCTCAATTTTTGTGTGTCTCTCTCTCTGCTTAAGATAGAACCCTGTGCTTTAGATTACTGTAACCTTTGGGATCGCTACTTGCCAAGTAACTGCGTGCAACACATACTCCTTACCGACATCGATGTATGATAGTTTTATACAAGCATCAACAGTGTTTGCTTTATCTTTTTGTATATAATTATATTATATATACATACATGGGCACAACCAACATCTGTGTCAGGGAGATGAAGTATACGCAATTGTCAAACAGGTCAATGGCAAAATGTCAAACATTCAAAAAGGACTAGAAATTCTTTGATTCTTCGTATTTCAAGAAACTGAAGTGTATTTTATTAAAAGAGTAATAAAGATCAAAATATTCATAAAAAAAGAAGTTTAAGAAACTATTTTTTTGTCTTCTTTGCTCACTATCAGCTATTGTTTGATTTGCAAAATATTTTATACCTATATAAGAACGTACGAAATTGAAAGCGGCATAAAACACTATTGAAGGCTGCGTCTAATTGATTCAGAGTAAAATTTCTCAACAACATTTTATTTTATTTAACTTCCTTTGGACCTTAAGTATAAAAAAAAAAAAAAAAAATCTGGTGTGAAACACTCACACGACTTTGTCTTACTCTGTCTCACAGACTCTACAAAATGGATCCGGCATGAGCCCCATTATATAGAGATGTCTCCTTAAACCACAATGTCCAGTAAGAGATCCAACCAGATGCCTAAGAGCGTTCCGTGAAAAATACAGCAACGTCTCACTAATGGCCTTGTCCGGGCCCCCGATGAGCATTTTGGACTGCCGAAAACCAACTGAGCTCATCCATAAGGATGAATGCTGTGAAGCTGTCCATGGCTGGAAGCCTGACAGACATGTGCCAGAAGACACGCCAACAGCAGGCTCGGGACCACTGAAAGGACGAGAGGCGCCTAATTTGGCAAAACCTATCCACCTCCTCATTCCCAAAAATTCCCATGTGACCTGGCACCCAGGCTAGAAGCACATCCTTCAGAGAAGAAAGCTCTTCCAGTCTTTTAGAGAACATTCTAACACCAACCTGGAAGTGAACACACCTTCAGCGCAGCCTGGCTGTCCGAGCAGATACGAACACCTTTTAAGTTAGTGTTACATACCATTTCATCCAAAACACAACAAAAAAAATAGCATAAACCTCAGTCTGGAAGACCGTGGTCCATTCACCAAGAGATACTGTCAAATGATCTCCGGTCTCAAAATAGACTGCAGCTCCAGGACCTACCATCCATTCTGGAATTGTCCGTGTAACATGCTATCCTTAGATTTTTCTCTTTCTAGGAGCCTCTACAACTCACACTGTCCGGTGATGGGCAGTGTTGTCTGTAGTTAGAGAATACTGCTTGAAGGCCAGCTGTGCGTTGGAGAAGTCTCCTCGGGGGGGGGGGGGGGGGCGCACAATAGATTTTTTTTTGGTCGCAAGATCATAATCTCTACAACACTCATTATTACGTAGTAGTAAAACTATATTTATACGGAAGTGTTTACTTTAGAGGTATGCTAAGTTCCCCCCCCCCCAGAATCCTAGGAAAATGTTTCAAATCAAAGTGATAGATATTTATGTGTGTATAAGAAAAGTTTAATGAAAAAAAATTGTTAAGCCGTTTTCGGGAAATCACAAAAAAATTGAAAAAAATAAAAAATATTCATTAAAGTCATACTTCCGGTTGATAGACTTCGTTTTCTCTGATGCAGTGGTAGTACATAAACAGAATATCAAGTTTAAACTTTCTGCAACTTTTTGTTTTGAGATATTCTGTTCAAACACACACGCTAAAAACATTTCATTCGTATTCAATGAATACCCCCCATGTATTTCCGGTGAAAACTCAATTTCGAAAATCTGGCAGATCGTAATACTTCCTCTTCTTACTAAGGAGTAAGAGAATGTAAAAAGTCTGTTAAAATTTTTTATAACTTGAAGAAATAAGCAATTATTGAATACTGTTGATTGATAAGTACAAAAAAAAGTAACTATTGGACAGAATATTATTAGAAATCTTAGATAGATAGATTCTACTGGGGGAATGGCTACTCAGCCTACGCCACCGCGACACCCCAAGAATCTATTGTGGTACCCCCCTAGTTGGAGACCCTCCCCCTATCCTGTCCTTAACCGAACTGTGGAATTGGGGGGGGGGGGGCTCCCAGGTGGTCAATCAGAGCACCCGCCATCAGAGCACCCTCTCGAGTCCTGCTTGCCTTAGAAGACTTAATAGGTCCGAGAGAGGGCCCTGGCTGAGGCTTCTTGGTACCAGCTTCTCTTTACCAAAGAGGCGGTACCTTCGCCAGACCAGCCCCTCGCACTGACATACCACATGCAGTGCCGTCTCCTCTTCTTCCTGACAAAACCTGCACAGGCTATCCGTTGCCAGTCCCATGCGATGCATGTGCTTATTTAATCTACAGTGGCCAGTGAGAATGCCAACTGCTATCCTTATGGCCACCCGGCCTAGTTGGAGTAATTCTGCAGTTAGCTTGGGCGAGTAGCCGTGGGTTACCATTGGTCTCACGACACAGGTATAAATCCACAGAGCCATCTTCGGACTTAATCCCCAACTTTTACCGCATAGCCTCCTGCACCTACCCATGGCGATTTTGGCTTTGTGTGCGGTGATATTAATATGGGAATTCCATGTCAGCCTTCGGTCAAAAGTGACCCCCAAATATTTGGCTTCCATGGCAAAGGGGATCGCGACCCCTCCGAGCATTGGCTGTTGTAAGCCTTGTAAATTTCTCTTCCTTGTAAAAGGAACCACTTGAGTTTTGTGGGGATTGATGGAGAGACCCTCCGCTCTACACCATTTGTTCACAATATTGAGCGCCCCCTGAGTGCGCTCCGAGACGGTTACCGCGAACCGCCCCCTCACCACGATCGTCAGATCGTCCGCGAACCCTAGGCAATGAAAGCCTTCCGCGGTTAATTTGGTCAGGATGTCATCGGCTAACAACGTCCACAGCAATGGCGACAAAACGCCTCCCTGCGGACAGCCTCTACTCACCCTGGCCACAAGAGATGAATTGTCGATGGTGGCTATATTAGTCCTTCCCAAAAGACTAGTCCTTATCTACTGACTAATTGTAGGGGGCGTGCCCCTTCTTGTCAGTGCACCAACAAGAGACTCTGAGGACACATTATTAAAGGCGCCCTCTATATCCAAAAAGGTGACTACCGCAATTTCCTTGTCGTCAAGCGACTTCTGGAGTAGCCTATTTAGGTCGTCCAGAGCCAAATCTACGGACTTCCCTGCCTGATAGGCATATTGGCGATTATTGAGAGGATTAATCCTCAAGATCTCGTCCCTTATAAACCTGTCAACCATCCTCTCCATCACCTTCAACAGAAAGGAGGACAGGCTTATTGGCCTAAACGACTTTGGCGTTTGATCTACCGATCTCCCTACTTTCGGGAGGAACACGACCTTCACCTGTTGCCATTCTATCGGTATGAATCTCCAGGCCAAACAGCCTCTAAAGATCCTACATAGGTGTGGTGTCAACACCTCCACCGCCTTCTGCAGGAAGATGGGGTAAATTCCATCCACGCCTGGTGCTTTATAGGGCTTGAATCTTCCAATCGCCCATCTTAGCCTATTCGGCTGTATGACGTGATTCGCGATTTTCCAATCCGTCCGACCAGGCCTTCTCAGCCCCTCAACCTCTGAAGGGGCCTCTCCATAAGAGGACCCTGGGAAATGCGTGCTCATGAGCAGCTCCAGCGACTCCTCTATCGAGTTAGTGTAGGTTCCGTCATCTTTCTTCAGGAACCCTACCCTGTCCGCAGTACCTTCTCTTGCTAAGATTCTGTGGATTCTCGCGCACTCCGAAGTGTCTGCTACGTCCTCACAGAATCTTCGCCAGGCTTTACGCTTGGCCTTCCTTATTTCGACATTATACTGCGTCAGTACCCTTCTATACGATGCCCAGTCTTGGTTGATTTTGGCTTTGTTAAACAGCCTCCTCACCTCTCTCCTCCTTCTCTCGAGGTGATCATTCCACCAGACCGTCTTCGACCTATTAGGCCTTTCCCTCTCCGGACAGTTTTCCCTGTAGGCGTCCAAAATCGCCTCGGTTACCTGTGCCACTGCCCGTCCCAGACTTCCTATTGCCCGTACATCCACTTTAAGGTCACCGAGAGACTCACTGAGACTCCCAACAAATCCCTCCCGGTGAGTCTCCCTCGGGCTTCGAAGCCTGGTAATGACCAATGGTGGAGTGCATATATCAAACCTTATGTGCCTATGATCCGAGCACGATGGCTCACTTGATACATGCCAGTGAGCAATTTTGCATGTGTTTTGCTCAACATACAGCGCGAGGCTAGCGTCACATCCAGCACCTCCCTCCTAGCTGCAGTCACGAAAGTTGGTTCCAAGCCTACATTGGCTACATGCAACCCTTCACCAGTAATGAATTCATAAAGGTACTTACCCCTTTGGTTGATATCGGTGCTCCCCCAGGCAGTGTTGTGCGCGTTGGCGTCGCATCCCAGCACCAGCTGCAAGTTCCCACCTCTGCAGTAGTCCATTACTCTTCTCAGTAGACAGAGGGGGAAATCCTCATCACCGGGGAAGTACGCAGAGCTAATAACCAGCCTTTCCGCTCCCTCTTCGGTGTTGATAGTTAGGAGAGCTGTAACAAAATCGGCGGAGCACAGCTCCGGTATTAATCCACAGCTCACCTTGTTACTATGCACTATACACGCTCGGGGTCTACTTACAGACTTGTTGTACAGCACCTTCCCAAATTTCGGATGCAGTCCTCGGACGATCCCCCCATGGCACCACGGCTCCTGCAGTAGGGCTACATGTAGCCCCTCCCTGTCGAACCTCCTACTAAGCACGGCCGAAGCGGCCCTTGCATGGTGGAGGTTCGCCTGCACCATCTTGATCGCCATGTTAGGTCTCCGAGGGGGGCGGAACGTCGGCCCCGGGTCCCAAGGGTCGCCCCCCGGCTTCCGCAACCTCCGGCAACCGCTCCTGGCCTTGAGACCTGTGGAGCAAGCCGGCATCGCTTCCGCCAGGAGACGCACCCACCGGGACCCCCGCCTTACGTCCGCCCCCTCCTCTATCCGCCCCTCTCCTACGGGTAGTACGGCCAGGGCAGCCTGCAACGCCGCCATCTCTCCTTCCAGGCCCCCCTGACCCCCCCTATGGCAAGTCCACCCTCACCAAGCTCTCGGCACTAAACATATGAAAAAAAACCAAAAATTTCTTCGGTCAAAGGAAGCAAATGCAGCCACCACCTGCGCCCCCTCATTGGCTACGCCCATGCATAATAAATATGTCCAGCTACTTAGTTACTAAAAATTAACTTCTACAGAATAGCCTTCATTTTTTACTTTCTCTTACTCCTAGTAAGGAGGAAGTATTGTAATCGTGTCAAATTTTCGATATCGAGTTTTGACCAGAAATATCCGTTTTGGGGTCCCCTGAGTCTGAGACTGAGGTCTATGTGTTGTGCGTGTATGTGAACAGCATAGCTCAAAAACGAAATATCACAGGAAGTTCAAGCTTGATATTCCGTTTAGATATCACCATGGCAACTGACAGTGGGTCACCTGTCAAAATTCCTTAACCGGAAGTACCACTTTACTTGTTAGTTTTTTTACTTTTTTGCGATTTTCTCAAAAATGGCTCCGACGATTTTCTTTAAACTTGGTATATCAACTACACATACAAAGAGCTACAACTTCTATTTGAAACATTTCTCTGGGAAAATTCATTTAAGGGCAGTTATGGGGGAGAGGTGGGGTTAGGTTTTCAGCTAAAGTACTATTTCAGTTTATTAAACAATTCTATCATCTACATAATGTTAATTAGAATTAAATATGTTGTTGAAATTCCGAGTCTGAAAAAATCGGATGACCGGAAGTGCGATTTATACTAAAAAGTATTTTTCAGTTTTCTGGTATTTTTTTACTTTCTCAAAAATGGCACGGGCTATATTCTTTAAACTTCGAACATCAACTACACATACAAAGATCTACAACTTTTATTTAAAATATTTCTCTAGGAAAATTCATTTAAGTGCACTTTTAGGGGAGAGGTGGGGTTATGTTTTTCTCTAAAGTGCTATCATAGTTGATTATACAATTCTGTCATCCAAACCAAAATTAATTAAAAATAAATACATGGCCAAAATTCCGAGTTTCCAAGAAAATTAGTAAACCTGTGCGCTTTTACTGGACAGTTTTTTCAGTTTTCGACGAATTTCATTAAATTCGGTGCACAAACTATAACCTTTGTCAATTATAATTTTGAGAACTGGAGTATGGGAAAGTTGTGTGAGTGTTTCACACCAGATTTTTTTCGTCTTTTTTTGATTTTATTTATTTATTTATTTATTTATTTATTTGAAAGAATTATTTTATTTATTCAATTTTTATTATTTCTATTATTGTAATAATAGTGTAAGACTTAGCATAGGGGCGAGCGATCTTGGTTTCGTGGCGCTGCTGTGTTGGTGTGTTTTGGCTTTTGTGGCAGCCCGCTAGGTAGATTGATTATTGCAATGATGTTCATTTTGTATTGGTATCATTAATTAATGCCTAAAAGGAATATTTTTATTTTTATTTATTTATGTATAGACAGGTATACATTTTTTTCCTTTCCTTATTTATTTAGTCATAACCTTATTCAATTTAAATCAGGCCGCATAAAAAATTATATATCCCCATTTTAGATGTTTTAGAGTGAAAAAATGCGCGCATATCATGAGTTCGCAGAATACAATGTAATTATTCTGCGAACTCATAGCTAAACTCATAAATAAAACAGGCAATATCTGTCATATATTCGCAAAAATATTATTTTAAAATCAAAGTTAATTTTTTCTCATAATTTCGACAGTTAATTTTTGAATATATGGATGGACATATAATGTATTTTTTTAATACATTGGTTTTCACTACTTTAGCCATTATAAAAAAATATATTTTGTAAAAGTGTGATGAATCTCGCGGGCCGGAAAAATGTTCAAGGCGGGCCGCGGGTTGGCCACCTCTGATTTAAATGAACCTTAAAGGAAACTAGTAAATATGGGCTGGTTCCAGGTATACCCAAGAAACGCAATCGTATAGGGGGTCCCGCGCCACAAGTATAAGTAAGAAATGTAAAAAAAAAAAAAAAAAAACTACTGACAAAACAAATCATTATAATAATAATTAAAAGTAATCTGCAGAAGTTTCTGAAACTGAAACTCCTTGTTTACTACAGCCTGTTGCAGGTTTATAGTTTACTACTCATATTATACAGCTGAATATCAAGGTTCTTCTAGTAAGGTGTTCTGCCATATTATACAAATATTAGTACAATGACAGCTTTTCAGTATATTTCGTACCATCCCTAGGACTTAAAAATAAACAATTCCAAAAATATATTAGGGAAGGGAATGGCTAAGTGGTTAGCGTACTGGACTACCACGCGGATGTCCCAGGTTCGAGTTCTCTTAGTTTTTTCTTCCTAGGAGCCTCTACAGCTCACTGTCCGGTGACGGACAGTGTTGTCTATAACGAGAGAACATTGCCCGGAGGCCGGCAATGCACTGAGAAGGCTCAGTATATAATAGAGAAGGCTCAATAAATAATAAATTTGTAAAGAAAATATTGCTTGTATAAATTTTACGCCATTATTTCTAGACACGAAAAATGACTCCAATATACGAGGTGTGTAAATTAAGTAATGAGACTGATTTTTTATCTTTTTTTTATTCAAATAAAATTACAATTCAACATTGTCCCCTTTAAAGTAACTACCTTGGGAAGCCACACAACGCTGAAGACGATTCTTCCATTCGTCATAGCAGTGCTGGAACTCGGATACTGGAATAGACTTCAGTTGGTCGGTTACGGCTGTTTGAATATTCTCCAATGTTCCAAAATGACGTCCCTTGAGGTGATTTTTCAATTTGGGGAACAAAAAAAAGTCACATGGACTCAAGTCGGGTGAATAAGGAGGCTGAGGAGCCACAGGAATGTTATTACTGGCCAAATACTCATTAATAGAAATCGCGGTGTGACATGGAGCATTGTCGTGATGCAACACCCACTTGTTTTTGATGTTTGGTCTCACACGCATGACTCTTTTTCGAAGTCTCTCAAGAACTTCTCGGTAAAAATGTTGGTTTACCATTTGGCATTGAGGCACAAATTCTTTGTGAACGATTCCTTGGCTATCAAAAAAGCAAATCAGCATGCATTTGATTTTTGACTTGCTCATTCTTGCTTTTTTTGGCCTTGGAGAGGTTGAAGTGTGCCACTGCATGCTCTGACGCTTAGTTTCTGGGTCATACTCAAACACCCAAGACTCGTCTCCTGTAATAACACGTTCCAAAAAATTGGGATCGTTTTCAATTGCTCCCAAAAAGTCAAGGCTCCTTTCCTTTCTGATGTCTTTTTGCTCTTGTGAAAGATTTTTCGGAACCATTTTTGCACAAATTTTTCTCATCCCCAATTCATTAGTCAAAATTTGATGAACGGTTGTGTGAGTCAAATTCAACTCTTCGCCGATCATTCGGACTGTCAAACGACGATCTGAACGCACGAGATCGCGGATTCTGCCAACATTTTCGTCGGTTCTTGAAGATGAAGGCCTTCCGCTGCGAGGCTCGTCTTCAATTGATTCCCTTCCTTCTGCAAACGACTTAAACCACCTAAAAACCTGTGCTCTCGACAAAACATTGTCTCCATAGGCCTGGCACAGTTTTTCAAACGTTTCCGTTGCATTTTGCCCAAGTATGAAGCAAAACCTGATAGCACAACGTTGCTCGTAATTGATGTCACTCATTTTTAAAACGCACTGAAAAAACCTTGCTCACAAAAAAAGTCACTACGGACAGTGCAACAACTCTAGCATTTTCAAATTGCACTGGACGTGTATCAGATGTTTACTTGCCCTACCAAGCATGCGCCGCGTCTCCAGTGTTGCCAGATCGAACACTAGAAAATCAGTCTCATTACTTAATTTACACACCTTGTAAGTGAAGAAAATACGAATAGGAATTTGTATGACTTATTTTCTTGTGAATGTTAAATAATCACTTTTTTGTTGATTATAATATCATTAAAGTGGATAACAATATAATTTACAAAATTATTATAATATCCCCGCGCTAGCCCAATATTACCAATAAATTTTATTGTGATGATATAAAAAAATTATATTGCACGGTTACACCATATTCAGCGAACACTTAAAATTGTTATGGAAATTCGAGATTTGAAACAATTTTTTTTTTAATGAAAATTAAGAAATGCATTTTAAGCAATTCACTTGAACTTTATACCAGATATATTTTATGCATTGCATAAATAAATAAATAAATACATTATATATTATAGGACAATTTTTGTATTTCATAAGATTTGTTATGTGCAGTATGATTGTTAGTGATTGTATGATTGTTGGAGAGTATTTGGATGGAAGGGATTGTTGCAGTGATATATCAGTAGTGTGATGTTGTTGGTATGGATGAAGGAGAGAAGTTGCCAACGTTAGATATGTGTAGTTTGGTTCAATTGGCCACTGTTAACGGGATAAATGTTTGATATGAATGTGTGTGTGTGTGTGTATATGTTCGAGAGAGGGATATATTTAGAGATAACAAGGCGGTGAGTGAGCATGTTCTCAAACACTGACCATCACAGTACGGTCAACATCAGACATACAGAACGTCCCTACATTCTCCACCATTAACACTTATCACCATAAGCTTTCTAATTTTCCATACACTGTTTAATTACCTTTGAAAAGGAAACAGAGATAGGCCCAGAAAGTTACAATTTTGATTAAGCAATTGTAGAACAGGGATTCTTATATGCTCCAAGGTCCAATTTAATGACTTCTTAGAGGTCAATCGAATTTTGAAGGGTAACAATGGCTAATATAGAGCTGAATGGAAATTTTGAAAATTTCAGATAGTTATATAACTAAATATGTATAACATCTGGTATTTATACCAGCATATTCATTTTGCTTCTGACCTGTTTCGGATTTTCATCCATCATCAGAGCAAATTCACCAAGTTCGTGTACAGAGTTCACTTCAGCGTAATGTTCCTGTTACTCTCACACTTGTTGGTTTTAATAATGATAATAATAATAATAATAATTCCATTTTGTCACTAAACACACACACACATAGTAACATAACCTTATAAAAGCTCCCCACATACATATATACAACCAACAAACCAACAAGTGTGAGAGTATCAGGAACATTATGCTGAAGTGAACTCTTTACACGAACTTCGTGAATTTATTCGACGATGGATAGAAAATCCGAAACCGGTCAGGAACAAAATGAATATGCTTGCTACGACGGATAAAATACCAGAAGATTATAATAATTACAATCGAGTTCGATTCCAGCCGGGATACCCTTAGATTTTCTCTTCCTAGGAGAGCCTCTATAGCTCATTATCCGGTAATGGGTAGTGTTGTCTGAAAAGAGAGAACACTGCCCGGAGGCTCTGGGCGTCAATCACCATAGATGTTGACGCGCCTTAAATTAAAAAAAAAAAAATATATTACAATCGTGCTAAATTTGCGTAATATATTCTTATTTTACTTTCTCTTACTCCTAGGATACATATTTTGAGGCCCTCTGAATACGAAAACAACGTTTTTAGCGAATAATCTGTTTGCTTGTGTTTATGTATGTTAACAAAATATTTTAAGCAAAAAAAATCGCAGTAAGCTCAAACTTAATATTCATTCCCTTTAGGCACGACCACCGCATCAGACATGAAGATTTCGGACAAAATCCAATCAACCGGAAGTGCATGTTTATTGAACTTTTTTGTTGTTTTTCGCGAATTTTTCGAAAAAAAGCTCCAACAATTTCCTTTAAACGGGAGGTTTTGGGGAACAGTAGACTTATGCTTTCCTTTGAAGTACAACTTCCCTATAATAGTGAAAAACGTTTAACAAGAAAACGCTTGTCGAAATCATACTGCGGTCCCGACAAAATACTATGTAATTTCATACATTTTTACTTTCTCTTACTCCTAGTAAAGGAAGTATTGTAATCGTGTCAATTTTTCGATATCGAGTTTTCACCGGAAATATCCGTTTTGAGGTCCCCTGAGTCCAAAAAAGTGGTTTTTAGCGAATGGTCTGTATGTGTGTGTGTATGTATGTGAACAGCATAGCTCAAAAACGAAAAATCGTAGAAAGTTCAAACTTGATATTACGTTTAGGTATCACCATGGGATCTGACGGTGCGTTATGTGTCAATATTCCTCAACCGGAAGTACCACTTTACTAGTTGTTTTTTTTACGTTTTTGCAATTTTCTCAAAAATGGCTCCGAAGATTTTCTTTAAACTTGCTATATCAACTACACATACAAAGAGCTACAACTTTTATTTGAAACATTTCTCCAGGAAAATTCATTTAAGGGCACTTCTGGGGGAGGGGTGGGGTTAGGTTTTCATCTTAACTGCTGTTTCAGTATATTAGACAATTCTGTCATCTAAATAATGTTAATTAGAATTAAATATGTTGTTGAAATTCCGAGTTTGAAAAAAAATAGATAACCGGAAGTGCGTTTTTACTGAAATATAATTTTCAGTTTTCTGGTATTTTCTCGAAAATGGCTCCAACGATTTTCTTTAAACCAGCGTTGTTAACTATACATATAAAGAGCTACAACTTTTATTTGAAACTTTTCCCCTGATAAATTCATTTAAGGGGACTTTTGGGGGAGGGGGGTTATGTTTTTCTTTAAAATGCTATCACAGTTGATTATACAATTCTGTCATCCAAATTGAAATAACTAGAAATTAATATATGACCCAAATTCTGAGTTTCAAGGAAATTAGTAAACCGGACAGTTTTACTGGACAGTGTTTTCACTTTTCGACGAATTTCATTAAATTTAGTACACTAACTATAAAATTTGTCAATTATAATTTTGAGTACTGGAGTAAGAGAAAGTTGTGTGAGTGTTTCACACCAGATTTTTTTTTTTTCTTTTAACATGAAACAAATATCGCTCAACATGAAAAGATTTCACTTCTCGGACGAACAAAATTTACCTGTTTTCTGCAGTCACATCGTCACGCAGATTTTTTGGCTTATTTTTTCTTTTTTCGTTAGACGGAACAAAATAAACAATGGCTGCCAGTGTTGCTAGGTTTCCGCTTGTCTTTTGAGTAGATAAAGGTACCGCCATTGTCAAAATATTTCACTTAGTTTTCAAATTCGATGAATTTTATATTAAAATCAGCGAACTTTGAATTTTGTTTTTTTTTTTTTTGTAATTTTAATACATAAACTTATTTTTTTACATGTACAATGGTAAGAGAAATTGGGACGAAAACAAATTGCCTATTTTTATCGTTTAACAAGAAATTTTTTTAACATGAAAAAATATTTCGATCCCCTCAGTTTCAGGTTAAAAAATTAACACACATTAGAAGTATTAATAGAATTCCAAATTTGAAGAAACTCGGTTTACCAGAAGTGTGATTTTATAGAATAGATTTTTGAGTATATTTTTGGGTGGGTGGGTGGGGGATATTTCTCGAAAACATTTACAACGATTTTCTTTAAACTTGAAGTGCTTTGCTGCATAGATAGACACGTGTAATAGGATCTGAATCATTATAGATTTATAGGGTCCGTAGAGTTGAGAGAAAAACACAAAAATGTCAATTTAGTTACTCGCTTCCTTGGCCAGACTAGAGTGGGAGATTCCACATATATATATATATATATAAACACCTGAGCTAGCTCTACAAGAGAAGAGTTTTACAACAGTTTACGACGAGTTTATAGCCAGTCAGCAACCTTACTTACTCTACCTTCTCATCAATCAGCCAGTCTGTCTCTTTATATATCTCTCGCTACCTAACTTCTATTTTACTGTAAAGTCCTTGCAGTTTGTGTGTTCTATTCATTTTACAGTGTTCAGCTTATATTCTAGTTTATTTCTCTAAAACCCATTCTCTCTAATTCTCTCTCCTAATCACATCCATTATAAAACCTATGACATTTATTTGAAACATTTTGCTGAAACAACTGATTTTTGAAGGATACTGGAGGTTTGTCAATTAGTTTAAATTTAAATTTATTTATTTCTTGGTATAACATAGGCCGCTCCAGATAATACCGCTCAGGTATACAAAGTAAAATATCCACCACCATTTTTATAACCAGCCCACATAAAACATTGTAATGTTGCAATTTTAAAGGAAATTTTTTTGATTAAATTGTATTAATTTGTAAGAGAAAGTCGTCTGAGTGTTTCAGAGTGGATTTGGAGGGGAGGGGGGTAATTTGGTTCCACACGCTAGACTATTCGCTAAAAAACATTCCCCTACTCAAAGGCCTCAAAACATTTCGAACAATTTGAAAAATTAGCAATACTTCCTCTTACTAGTAGGAATACAGGTGCCCCAATGACTTTTTCACGAGCAGGCTGATGGCAAATGTGGGAGGACTGAGGGCCAGCAGACACCGGCTCCTCATGTCCGTCACGAATGGCATCCTCTTGTACGGATGCGAGGTTAGGGCTAGGATCCTAAGAAACCCGAAGCAGCTGGCGGCGGTACAGAGGAGAGGGGCTCTGAGGATCGCCAGTGCGTACCGCACTGTGTCGGGACCTGCGATTTTGGTGGTTGCAGGGATCGACCTCATCGAGAGATGCCAGGTCCGGGAGTTGAAGAACGAGATTGGAGAGGCGGAGGCCAGATTGGTAGCCAGGAGGACCATAATGATGAGGTGGTTGGAGCGTTGGGAGGAGGAGCATCGCGGTAGGTGGACGGCAAGACTCATCCCAAGCTTGGCGGAATGGTTCAGTAGAAAGCACGGCGAGGTCGACTATTTCCTCACTCAGTTTCTCACGGGGCACGGTTGTTTAACCGATAACCTAGATGTGGTGGGGAAGAAGGAAGACTCGGCATGTATATACGGGGACGCCGCCTGCCACATCTTTTTCGGGTGCGGGAGATGGGCGAGAGAAAGACAAAGGCTAGACGCTAAAATCGGGAGGGTTACCCCGGAAATGGTGGTGAGGACCATGCTCATCCGAAAAGACCGGTGGGACAAGGTTGCTTTCTTTGTCCGGACGGTCCTTCGGATGAAGATTATTGAGATGAACCGGCAACTCGATCTACTGAGGAAGGGGTTCCAGCTAGTCTGGAGTTGGGCTGTTGGGGCGTACTACGAGGCACCACCCCGAAGTAATACCTTAGCAATTCCGGGGTTGGCGGATGCCTGAGAGGGAGGAGAGGGTTTTTACTGAGTGAGAGTCCCACACTCGAGCGAAGGCATTTTCCCCCTCCACAAAAAAAAAAAAAAAATGACTTTTTCACAACACATTGTACTCCTGGTCAGCAGTGCGGGAAAACTTGTGAGATCTTCAACGAAAGTTGAGCCTGTTTCATGTTTTAGTTATCGATCAGGATATTGTAAACCGACTATGCTTCATACAAGTCTGCAATATTCTAATTGATTATTAGAGTAAGTATATGAAGTTGGGGAGTCAAACAAGTGTTATTTATGTTGTTGTTAGACTTAGAATACCCTCCCCCAAAAAAAACTAAGATCGTTGAAGAAGTTACCCACAACGAAGATTCGATTCACAATCATTATAGTCTGTTCTATTAAGCAGTGAGATAGGATCTAAAATCCAATGACATTTTCACAGCACCGTATACTCGAAGGGGGGGGGATATGTTAGTTTTATTAATAAAATTCATTTTGTTATGAAAGGACAATTGTAAACAGTTATCAAGTGTTAATTTGTTTAATAAATTCATATTTGTTTAACACAAATATACCTTTCGGAAAATCCAGTGACGATTTGTCTGACTTTAGTGTTCTGCGTAATACCTTACCCCTTGCTCCACACCAAACACTCTCATTTAGTTAAATTAATATTTCTTTATAATAAAGACAATAATTGGTACAATTATTATCGTATATACGTAAGAGATTATTATCGTATATACGTAAGAGATTATTATCGTATATACGTAAGAGATTATTATCGTATATCGTATATCTGAAATAATGTTATATTTTGATGTAAATGTTCATATTCAGTATTGTGCATTAATCATCACGGCCATCTAATGAAAAAATCTGGTGTGACAGCTTTCTCTTACAGCGGTTTATAGAATGAATTACGTTACATAATTCACTGCAATAGATTTTTTTTCAAACTTTTTCAAACATAATTTTTATCAAATGTTTACTTGCCTTCCAATCTGTAGTTATTACTCGTAATTTGTTTTTCACAAACAGCGACTAATAAAGTAATCATGTACCATCGTTATTCTGACCTTTTGTAACATCCTTATTTTTCTTTGCTACATCAGAGGTATTTATATTCACAGGCTGTGTTCAAACGAAAAGAAGTACATTTAATTACTTTACTCATTAATCACTTTTTGCATTTAATCACTTCAATAAAAAAGTGACTTAAGAATTACTCAAATTTTGAGACTGATCAATCTATTACTTTCTCTTACACTTAGTAAGAAGAAGTATTGTAATAGTGTCAAATTTTCGATATCGAGTTTTTACCGGAAATATCCATATTGAGGTCTCCTGAGTCCGAAAAAGTGGTTTTTAGCAAATGGTGTGTGTATGTATGTGAACAGCATAGTTCAAAAACGAAAAACCATAGAAAGTTGAAACTTGATATTCCGTTTAGGTATCACCATGGGATCTGACAGTATGTTATCTGTCAAAATTCCTCAACCGGAAGTACCACTTTACTAGTTTTTTTTTTTTACGTTTTGCAAATTTTCTCAAAAATGGCTCCGACAATATTCTTCATACTTGCTATGTCAACTACACATACAAAGATCTACAACTTTTAATTGAAACATTTCTCCGAGAAAAATCATTTAGGGGCACTTTTAGGGTTAGGGGGTGGGGTTAGCTTTTCATCTAAAGTGCTATTTCTGTATATTAGGCGATTCTGTTATATAAATAAAGCGCATTAGAATTAAATATGTTGTTGAAATTCCGAGTTTGAAAAAAATCGAATGACGGAAGTGCGTTTATTTTACCACTTTACTAAATAATATTTTTTCACATTTTCGCGATTTTCTCAAAAATGGCTCCGACGATTTTCTTCAAACTTAGTATATAAACTAAACATACAAAGCTCTACAACTTTTATTTGAAACATTTCTCCGGGAAAAATCATTTAAGGGCACTTTTAGGGGTGGAGATGGGGTTATGTTTTTCTCGTAAAGTGCTATCATAATTGATTATACAATTTTTGCATCCAAACAAAATTAATTAGAAATAAATAGATGGCCAGAAATTTGAAGTTTTAAGGAAATTAGTAAACCGGAAGTGCGCTTTTACTGAACAGTTTTTTCAGGTTTCAACGAATTCCATTAAATTTGGTATACAAACTATAAAATTTGTCAATTATAATTTTGACAATTAGAATAAGAGAAAGTTGTGTGAGTGTTTCACACTATATATATATATATTTTTTAAAAGTGATTTATGAATTATTTGTTTAGTCAAAATTTTTGAACTGACGAATAATCATTTTTTATTAATCACTTATTTTTAAACTGATCAATCTGTATTGTAGTCACTAGATATATAGATGAATAGTTTTATTAGTCATCAATCTAATTTATTGATTACTATTTACCCAACTCTAATATTATGTAGTTTAAAGAAAATCGCAGAAAAGTAGTAACTTCCGGTTGAGGAATTTTGACAGATAACTTCCTGCCAGATCCGATGGTGATACCCAAAGGAATGTCAGAACTTTTGCAACGTTTCATTTTTGGCTGACACACACGCCCTTCTAAACACCCACTTTTTCAGACTCAGGGAATCTTAAAACGTATATTTCCGGTGAAAATTCGATAGCGGAAGTTTGATATAATTCCTCCAATACTTCCTTTTATAACATTGGAATATTTTTATTCAGCTGTCCCCTAACATAACTATAGAGCTGGTGGGAATATATTGGCTAGCAAGGAAGAAATGGATAATTACTTCCGGTGTTAGAAGGACGGTTCCAGAATGGATGGTAGGTCTGGAGCTGCGATCTATTTTGAGACCGGAGATCATTTGGCAGTATCTCTTGGTGAATTGGCCACGGTCTTCCAGACTGAGGTTTATGCTATTCTTTGTCGTGTTTTGGATGAGAGGGTACGTAACATTAACTTGAAAAGTGTTTGTATCTGCTCGGATAGCCAAGCTGCGCTGAAGGCGCTGAGTTCATGAGTCTTCACTTCCAGGTTGGTGTTAGAATGTTCTAAAAGACTGGAAGAGCTTTCTTCTCTGAAGGATGTGCTCCTAGTCTGGATGCCAGGTCACATGGGAATTTTTGGAAATGAGGAGGTGGATAGGTTTGCCAAATTAGGCGCCTCTCTTCCTTTCAGTGGTCCCGAGCCTGCTGTTGGCATGTCTTCTGGCACATATCTGTCAGGCTTCCAGACATGGACAGCTTCACAGCATTCATCCTTATGGATGATCTCAGTTGATTTTCGGCAGTCCAAAATGCTCATCGGGGGTCCGGACAAGGCCATTAGTGAGACGTTGCTGAGTTTTTCACGGAACGCTCTCAGGCATCTGGTTGGATCTCTTACTGGACATTGTGGTTTAAGGAGACATCTCTACATAATGGGGCTCATGCCGGATCCATTTTGTAGAGTCTGTGAGACAGAGGAGGAAACACCCATCCATCTTATGACTGATTGCCTGGGTTGTGAGGAAATTAGGTTCAGGACCTTTGCTCGGAATAGGATGTCTATGGAAGAACTTAGGCTATTCCTGCTTAAGGTTATTGTCCGATTTATTCGGACTCCGGTGAATCTTAGATGGATTAGATCCGGGTCTGGGTTTTTGTTCTAGACCCGGTTTGTTGTTGTTTTTCTTGGGGTAGCTACATGGGCCCAGTGAGGCTTTGGATAGCGTAGGGTTTCCCTCCCCACAGACAAATAATAATAATAATAATAAGGTAGTAAGTGAGGGTGTTTACATTGCTAACAAGCAGGCAACTTAAATATTTTATTGCTGGAACTTAAATAACATTTTAAATCTAACGTCGCATCATCCTACAATCAATTGTTTCCAATAAAAGTGATAGGCCTATATCTGGGCAATTATCATTCTAAGTTTGAAGGATACCGTTAAAGCCTTATTCAAGAAAGTTTAAAAAAAAAAAAAAAACTCAACAGCCTATTCCATAATGTCATCCTTGTGGTTAGCCGATTTTCTTCAAATTTGGAATTCCAGCAATGCTGCTTTAGGTACCTCAATATTATACAGAAGGTAGTACCATAAGTTTTATGCAAGTGGTGGTACTTTAGAGGTAAACTTAACGTTGTTCTTCCCACAGAACTTTCACAAAAAAATAATATCTTCTTAGAAAAATGAAATAAAATAAACACTTGACTTTTCGGGATTGAAATCGCGTTTGCTAGAAACCGAAATTTAGTCCAATAGGGCAAATAAGCTTCTTCAGGATCTTTTCAACTTGAAAGCTAATGGGAGCTATAAAAAAGGTTCATTAAAGATTTTATCCTTTTCTATCAAGGTTCATTATTCCATTAGTTTTCAAGGTGTAAACAACACTGAAGAAGCTCATTGCAATATGGACGAAACGTCAGTTCCTAGCAAATCTCTGACGCGGTCTCAAGTGGGAAACCAAAGTTTTTTTTTATAGAAAATGGCCATGAAAAACGTAAAATTCCCTGGAAGATTGTTTAAACAAAAATGATAGGCATTTATCTGTTTAGACAATGTACGAATGACACTTCCGGTTGATAGTTACTGATCTTATTTTCAGATAAAAATGATAAAAAATATAAACGGTATACAAATTTTTTTTGAGCTTCCTATTATATTCATTTTTGTGATATTTTTTATTCACACACGCCGCCATACATCCCATTATCATTTATTAAAACCATTTTTATTTTTTCCGTACTTGAGGAAACCTCAAAGGCATATATTTTCGGTGATAAAAATGGTGGAGAAACCTCAAATCATGATGTTGAATTTTTAAAATTGAGAAAACTCAGTGGTGTGTATATTTCCGGTGATGTTTCGAATTTCCCACCACCATACGTTGAAGTTTCTCAATTTTTAAAAATTTTATCTTAGATCGCACTAATTTCCACAATAACAATTGAGAGGTGAGTAAAAAAAAACTAGCAATAAAATTAAATAATGTCCGTTCATCATCTGTTCATGAATATTATTAAAATACCCTATCATGGCACAAGGCGAGAGTTAGTTACTGAAATAATACACTTAATATACTTCCTTCCGTCGAGGTCGGTGACACTTTTATATTCTAAACACATATACAGATACTATATACCACATATACGTGCAACCTTCTCCAGCTGAGACATCCTTCAATTCGGATCTTTATCAATATATATAGATTTGTTTTACATTATTCCTATTGTTTCATTATTTCTTATCGATAGATCGTATCAGTTCCAGATTTTCGAATTTTTGACTTTTCATTGGTAATTTGTTTGGGTTGCCCCTCTTATTGGAAAAAACAAAATCAATACTCAAACCTTATTAAACGTAAGCAAGAATTTATTTCTTAGTAAAAGAAAATAATTAAGAATTTTCAATTTTTTTTTTTTGGAATATTTGCACAGGTGTGGCATTTTACTTTGTTATAACGAACAAATACAATTCCTAAACAATGTATTTCAATTCCAATAATAAAATATGTAAACACTATTGAATAGTGCATCAAACTTTAATGTAAAAACTAAATGAAAACATACATAATAAAATGATAAGTGATAACCTCATTTAATGGTTACACAACGAAGCAATTTCCATTGGCTGTGCGCATGCTATTTTCTCTTTAGGTTATTCCAGCGTTTCTTATACTCTACGGCCAAAGTCCGTTAACCGGAAGTATGATTCATTCTTAGTATGGAAGAATATATGGAAATATTGAAGTATGGTTAATTCAATTTGATCCTAAACCAACAAAGTAATAATATACGACTCACAACCGTCTTTATGATAAGGGCAATCTCATACACACTTATTAAAAAAAAAAAAAAAAAAATTGTAAATTAATTATTAAAGTAATGAATTTTGTTTTACTTTCTCTTAATCCTTAGTAGAGAATGTATTGATTGTAATCGTGTCAAATTTTCGATATCGAGTTTTCACCGGAAATATATTTTTGAGGTCCTCTGAGTCCGAAAAAGTGTTTTTTTTTTTATTTTTAAGAAAATAGTCTTGGTATGTACACATATGGATAGCATAGATAGATAGATGGATAGATTGTTGTAGGTGATTATCGCACTGCGACCTGAAAGATCTGTTGTGCCCCCCGGAGCGTTCTCAGTGCACTGCCAGTGTACCTCCAAGCAGTGTTCTCTAGCTACAAATAGCAATCTGCTCATCACCATACAGTGAGTTGTAGAGGCTCCTAGGAAGAGGAAATCTAAGGGCAGCATGCTGGATTCGAATCTGAGACCTCCACGTTGCTAGTCCAGCGGGCTACCACTGAGCTAATCCCTTTCTTCTCCCTTGGCTTACGCCAATCAACTAGGAACGGAAACCTTAGTTTGTGTACTGTGTTTGTCCTTGTCTGTAAAGTGTACAGTGTATGTAGTTTAAGTGTATTGTGTACTGTTCTGACGAAGTGCATGGGGTCATCATTATTCTTATTCAAGAAAGGGGAGGGCAAACCCTACGCCTCCCCGGGCCCATATAGCTACCCCTAAAGAATAAAACCACTGGGACTAGAACAAAAATCCAGGCCCAGGTTTTAACCATCTAAGTTTCACCACAGACCGAACAAATCGGACCAAAACCTTAAAAGGACATAGCTTAAGATTCTCTACCAATATCCTATTCCGGCCGAAGGTCCTAAACCTAATCTCCTCACAGCCCAAACAATCCGTCATCAGATGCATGGGTGTTTCCTCCTCCGTCTCACAAACTCTATAAAAGGGGTCAGGCATAAATCCCATTGTATAGAGATGTCTCCTTAAGCCACAATGCCCAGTGAGGAAGCCAACCAGATGCCTGAGAGAGGTCCGTGAAAGACATCGGATCCCGCTACTCAAAGCTCCGTCCGGACCCCCAATGAGCATCTTAGACTGCCGACAACCCACTGCACTCATCCATAAGGATGAGTGCTGTGAGGTCATCCACGTCTGAAAGCCCGACAAACATGTGCCAGAAGACACACCAACAGCAGGCTCTGGACCAATGAAAGGGAGAGTGGCAAACCTATCCACCTCCTCATTCCCAAAGATTCCCATATGACCTGGAACCCAGACCAGAAGCACATCCTTCAATAAAGAAAGATCTTCCAGTCTTTTAGAACATTCCAACACCAATCTGGAAGTGAAGACACATGAGCTAAGCGCCTTCAATGCAGCCTGGCTGCCCGAGCAGATACAAACACCTTTTAAATTGGTGTTACTCACCCATCCAAAATCCAGCAAAGAATTGCATAAACCTCAGCCTGGAAAACGGTGCCCCACTTACCAAGAGGCACTACCAATTGGTCTCCCGTCTCAAAATAGACGGCAGCCCCAGACCTAAAGTGCATGGGGTGGGTACTGAGCTATTGTAACCCGTGGGGTCGCTACTTTCCAAATAACTGTATGCAACAGATACCCCTTGCGGGCTATGAATAGCATAGCTCAAAAATGAAATATCGCAGAAAGTTCAAAACTGATACAGATTTGGATATTACCATAGGATTCGACAGGAAGTTATCTATCAAAATTACTCAACCGGAATTACCGCAATTTCAGTTTTTGCGATTTTCTCAAGGAAACCCATAATATGTAGTTGAAAAACTTTTCTTCGATCTGAAGTTTTTAGCTATTCCATTATGTTGTCCTTAATTTTATGTATGTATGCATGTATGTATGACGCAGTCTACAAAGTATTAAAGGTGGAAATCTATGCACGAGCAAATTCAATCAAAATTTAGTCTACTCCAATAACAGGAAAAAAAAGAGCAAACGATGTAATTATTAGTGCAATTAAACAAATAAATTATAATAAGAAGAAGCGTTATATATTAGAATTCGATAAACTAGAGACTATGTAATTATGTAAATTAGCGTAAGAGAAAGATTTGTGCGTGTTTAACAATATACTTTTTTTCATACTCAACGATAGTCAAAACATAATGTCCTGAGTAAAAATTTAACAAATCGCTGCATTTACTCTTGCAAAATTCAGAAGAAAACAAAAATGGATCTCCAACCAAATAAATCTGCGTATTTATTTACTCTTTTTTTTGTAGCTCTTACTAATAATTCCCTAATGAAAGTCAAATGAACATGGAACCCTACTTTGAAATTACCCATTTTCCAATAATTAATCAAAAAAAGAAAAAAATTTGCTCAAGGCTATATGTTGTCATTTTTCTGGCTGTATTATATGGTGATAGATTTGTACAATATCAACTAGTCACGCTCTCTGTTTGACTATAGCGAAAAGGTGATACAGTTACAATAAGAACTGTATCCGACCGACCATTCTCTCTCCCTCCAGTGGGAGGAGGGACTACTGGTTACGATCAAGTAACACTGGTTGCCGAACTGCTATCATGGGTTATATTATAATGTGCAACATACCGTGAAATTAGTATTAACATAATAGCGTATCCCATGCCCCCCCCACCAGTATTTCTATCGATAACCTGACTATTTACAACCTTTCCACTCAATAGATTGGTGTAAATTATTCTCTCACACTATGTTGGCTGTCATATGGTTACAAAAAAAAAAAATTAAATAAAATAAAAAAAATCACGTTATTTCTATGGTGAGTGTTAATATCCTACAATTATACCAAATAATAGTAATTATTCTAATAAATAAAGATATTATGAACTTTCTGAAATAAATTACGACATATTTAAACTAAATCCTGTTTCTGATTATGATCAAGGTATCTATGATTTGCTAGTATCACCAATAACTCCTGAAATGTTATTGGTGATGTTGTTGTGGTATTTTGTAGTAGCACGAGCGGTTTAGTAAAAGGGCTTGTAAGTTTTATATATGTTTAATATAGAAGTATTAGTAATAATCAAGAGAGCACCACTGTTTTTAAAATAGATATATTCTCTAAGAGAAATTAAGTTACTTTAGATTAGCACAATAATTAGCTTATAAATTAACTCTTATGTTATAACTTATAACTGGCACAGTTCTGATGTGTTCTCCATTGGTGTCTACAACAAATCTGGCTTGAAAAGAATGTCTTCTCTTTGTTCGTTCAATTCCTCCCCTGTGAGAAGAAGGGGGTAGTACAATGGCATCAAAGGTACATGAACTGTCCCAGTAACTGTACTTTACTACCTGAAATGTCCTTTTGCAAAGGAATTGTCACAAATTCTTGATATTTTTTTTTCAAATTAATATATTTTTATGTTTCTTGCATCCATCACATTCCCCCAACATTACACTCCTTTCATCAAGGTTCTTTGTCGAGGTTCCATTTCCTTTAGAATGGCTTGAATAAATCTAAAAATAAAATAATAACATCTGTTTTAGGGAAGGGGTTTAAGCTCAGTGGTAAGCTGTACTGCCCTTAGATTTTCTGCCCTATTTTAGAGGCTCTCAGAACAGCTCACTATCCGGTTATTGTCATTTTTGTCTGCAACGAGAAAACGCTGTCCGGAGGCCGGCAGTGCTCTTGAGAAAGCTCTAGGCGCCAATAACCATAGATGTTAAACGCACCTTAAATTAAAAAACAAAATAAAAAACCGGTTAGATCTTTTTACTTTCTCTTACACCTAGTAAGAAGAGGAATTATGACGATCGTAACTGATTTCCATACCTCAGTTTTCACCGGAAATGTTTTGGGTTCCTCTGAATTCGCAAAAAATGTTTATACCGAATGGTCTGTATGTGTGTGTGTGTGTGTGTGTGTGAGAGAGAGAGAGAGAGAGAGACGCTCCGTTCTCTGTTTAAGTACAAACAACAATTAACACGAAGGTTTCAGTCAAAATTCATCAAGTGGAAATACGAATTTTACAGAATGTTATTACTTTCTCTTAATTCTAGTATAAGGAAGTATTGTAATCGTGTCAAATTTTCGATATCGTGTTTTCACCGGAAATATCCGTTTTGAGGTCCTCTGAGTCCAAAAAAGTGGTTTTTAGCAAGTGGTGTGCATATGTATGTATGTATGTGAACAGCATAGCTCAAAAACGAAAAACCATAGAAAATTGAAACTTAATATTCCGTTTAGGAATTACCATGGGAACTGACAGTACATTATCTGTCAAAATTCTTCTACCGGAAGTACCACTTTACTAGTTGTTTTTTTTTTTTTTAACTTTTTTGCGATTTTCGCAAAACATAACTCCTACATATTCGTCAAATTTGGTAATATCAACTGCACATACAATGAGCTACAACTTTTATTTGAAACATTTCTCCAGGAAAATTTCATTTAAGGGCAGTTTTTGGGGGTGGAGTGGGATTTAGTTTTCCTCTAAAAAGCCTCGAAAGTGTATAATTTATTATACAATTCTGTCAACTAAATAGTATTAATTAGAATTAAATGTGTTGTTCAAATTCCGAGTTTGAAAAAAATCGAATGACCGAAAGTGCTTTTTTTTCTGAAATGTATTTTTTTCAGTTTTCGGGTATTTTTTTTTCAAAAACGGCTACAAACGGTTTTCTGTAAGCTGGTAATATGAACCAACACGTATAAAAAGCTACAACTTTTATTTGAAACATTTCTCCTGATAATTTCATTTAAGGGGGCTTTTGTGGGAGGGGTGGGGTTATTTTTTTCTGTAAAGTGCTATCATATTTAATTATACAATTCTACCATCCAAACGAAATTAAATAGATGACCCAAATTCTTAGTTTCAAGAAAATTAATAAACCGGAAGTGCGCTTTTACTGAACATTTTTTTTTTTTTTTTTTTTTAGTTTTCGACGAACTCCAACCAATTTCATTAAATCTGGTACATTAGCTATAAAATTTGTCAATTATATTTTTGAAAACTGGAGTAAGAGAAAGTTGTGTGAGTGTTTCACACCATAATTTTTTTTTTTCGTGATTTTTCTCGGAAATGATTCTAACAATTTTCTTTAAACTTCATATCCTCTGTCCATATATAAACACGTATCACTTTTATTTTTGAAACCTTATTCCAGGAACGTAGATTTTCTAACTGAGTGAAATGTATGACACTCCCCCCCCCAAAATCTTCCATTTATATATATAGGGCACTCCAACCACCTAAACGTTAAGTTTAGAAAAATTTGTCAATTAAAAAAATAATTGCATTAAGAGAAAATCGTAAAAGTGTTACGTAATCGATTTTTTTTTTCTGTTAGTAACTTCATACAAAAAAATAACTGACGATATAACGATATATATATCAAATAACGGTCCAAAATCCCCTCTACGTCATAAAAGGAAGGAAGGAAGGAAAATGAAATGAAAAACTGCGAGAATTTCCTTTGCTATATTGCATTTTCAAAGAAATGTTAACCACAAAAAAATACAAACCACAATTGTAAAAAAACTAAAATCGCCTTTTAAACGTAATTTACATACGTAGAAAGTTTTGATTGGATGAAATTTTCACTTACAATTTTTTGGCAAATAAATAAACTTTTTTAGTGTATCTGTAATTTTAATTACTCTTACGGCTGTAGTGGGGGGGGGGGGCTGAGAAGATGGAGGAAACTCCAATTATATCTCCTAACGGACTGTGAGGCTGCCACCCAGAGAAGATTTAAGAACCTGGGTAGTTACCAGGAGGAGGAAGAGGGGAATATATCCTCCCTAGGAGCCCGTCAAGTTATTAAGATTCCTCAGGGAGGTGTTGTAGACGGCGTTCGCCTAGGACATACGTTTAGGTGCTGTGGGCAACCATAAATATTTACGTATATACGAGGGTCATTCAATAAGTATAATGGAGTTGATGAGGAGAGAAATTGGGATTGATTAATTAGACGAGATATGAAGACACTGTTATAATATGGCTATAAGCTTACACAAACTGCACTGGACTGAAATGATTTTATAGAATAAAAGGGTTAGAGTAGAGTTAAGACACGATGTGATATATATGGTTGAATCTGATAGATTGATGTCTGTCTAGATCTCTCACTGGCTTACATACAGGTTTTCCCCACTCTAGGCCTGCTTAAGTGAGAGAGTACCAGAGAGAGTTTGTTTTCTCTCTGTCGAGCTTGTGTTCTCTCTCTCTCTTGCCGTTACAATAAGTAACGAGACAAATCGCTGTAGCTCAGAAACGGTTTGTTTCAATCAATACAATACTTTCAGTACGTCAAGCTGGCATCCTTTTTCTTAGTTTCTCATCAGCTGTTCGAGAGTATTTGGTATGCATAACCTCAAATGTATTCAGTTAACAATGGCGAGTCCGCTCGAGCATTGCACCTCGGAAGAACAACGCTCAGTGATTAGATTTGTAGTTGCAGAGGGTATCGAAGTTAGTGAAATCTACGGAAAAATGTTGAAAGTGTACGGGAATAATTGTTTAAACCATTCGAATGTTTACAAATTGGTGTAGAACAGTTTAAAAGTGGCCGTGTAAGTGTGTCTGTGACGTGCAACGAAGTGGACGAGACTCGGTTGAAGTTGCAACTTCCTCTCTCGAATTTCGCATTAACGCGTTAATTCAGGACAGCAAGCGTTGCTGTGAAAGCTGAAGAAGTGCACTCGAGTGTTAGAACTGCCCATAGTATTATTCAGAACAAGCTGCAGTACAAGAAAACTTGTGCGAAACGGGTTTCAAGACAACTTACGGATACCCACAAAGAAAGTGGGGTGCGAGATCCTTCTACATTCCCCTTACAGCCCCGACCTCGTCCCATCAAACTTCTATTCATCCCTTAAACAGGCACTACATGGGAAAACATTTTCAATCCAATGAAGAACTTAAAAACCAGGGGTAAAAGTGGGCTTCTAAATCAACCCAAAGAATTTTATGCCAGTGGCATACACAAATTAGAAGAACGATTAGGACGGTGTGTATAAATGTTGCTGGCGCACTATACTGTGAAAAGTAGCCAAAGTTGTGTTATTGATTAAATAAATCGTTAATTTTAAGTTATAGCGATTTGTCTCGTTACTTATTGAACTTAAACCGTCGTAGATAGTATACAAAAAGTTTGAAGAAAATCTTTGGTGCTTTGTTTTCGTGAAAAAAAAAAAAAAACATGGAAAACTGAAAAACACTATTCAGTAAAGATGCATTTCCGGTTGATGGATTTTGCCGGAAATCTTCGTGACTTGTTGCGTAGTCTTAGGCTTCGTCTCCTAAACGGAAGACAAAATTTGAGCTTCCTGCGAATTTGCATTTTTTAAATTATTCTGTTAAAAAAAACACACACAAACAAACAGACCAATGTTACTGTTACACTCTTCTGGACTACCATGTAATCACTTCTCTCTACCTGCCTGGGTCTTTTTACCTACCAACCTTTTTATATTCATGTTTATACCAATGAATAAAATTTGGAGTTTAAAATTATTTTTTTTCTTATGCTGTAAAATTGTATTAACAAGGTGAGAAAAAATCGTATCAGTATTTCATACCAGATTTTTGTTCTGAAATCTGCTAAGCTTCGCGCAAATTGTTTGAGTGCTTCGGACTTTTTTTTTTAAAGCCGATCCTGGGAAGATATCTTAAAACATCCTTGAAAAACTACTGTTGGCGAATTTAGTTTAGTAATAAGCAACTGAAGTTATTAAGTACGTTGGCATTCTGAGGAAAAAAAAAAAAACTTGCAATTGAGAAAAATATATATATATTTGCCTCACCTTGAGCAAAAAAATTTAAACAATGGGAAACCGGAACAATGAATAGAATATAATAGACAATAAAAAAAAAACAACCGAAATTATCTTCAGTAAGAATATTATTAGACAATATGTACAGGGCAATTAAGCGTGTTGACAAGTGATGTTATATTAATCAAAGAAAGACATATATTATTATACAATTTTATTATATAATATGAATTCAAGTAATTTAAATAAAAAATTAAAAAATTTTTATCTACAAAACAATGTGGGAAATAAATATTTCCACATTTGAAAGAAAGATGAAATGAACTTGGCCATCATAATATCAAATGTCCACGGTGTAACATTGTCAATTAGTGTCTAGAATTAAACATTTCCTGTCTTTTACCGATCTTCTTCAGTTAAAAACCATCATGAATTGACCAGTTAATCCGTGTAATTAAGTAAAATACACTAACCTTTTTCGGCTTACATCATGCACACTTCATTAAATTCCTTTTTCTTCTTCATCGTTTTTGTTTAAAAACTAAAAGTTTATCCATTTAAGTAACATTGCTTTGGCAGAACAATTGAAATAATATATGAACGAAAACAAAAAAAACTGAAAGAAGAAACGCTGGTGCATCTAATTCCCCAGCTGATAAAAACTAAACTCAAATTGACGAAATAATTGTGTACTAGGTTAATGACCGAGATTGGAAGGTTACAATTTCTTACCATTTCAATAAGGTTATATAGCTTTAACGTAAAATTTTTACTAAATTTATCAGCAAATTTTGCTATCACTTAATCCCTGGTAAGAGGAAATATTATGATTGGGCCAAATTTTCGCTGTAAATACGTACGTATTTTGAGGTCACCGGAATACTAGAAAACCGGAATACGGAATGAAAAAAAGGAATCTGACAAAAACGCCAGTTATTAATAAATTTAATACCACCCTGTTAATTTTTTTCTTTAATACTTAAATTTTACATATTTGTCTGAACATAAAATTCATAAAGTTGGTATGGGAATAAGAACCTCCCTGTTTATGCTTCGCAGGTTAGAGAAGTAATTATACTCTCGCCCAGTAGAGCGCACCAAAAACTCTTAACCAATTGCGTACAACATTTGAAATTTAAAGCCCCAAATTACTCGCAAAAAATCATTTTTTTTTTTTGGAAAAATGTTTCAAATAAAAGTGATAGGTATTTATGCGTATAGTATATGAAATTTTACAGAAAATCCATTGGAACCATTTTTGAGAAATTCACAAAAAAACTGAAAACAAATCTTTCAGTAAAGATGCAGTTCTGGTTGATGGATTTTGCCCAAAATCTTCGTGCCTATTGAGTGGTGGTTAAAACCCGTTTAAAACCTTTTTTTTTCGTGTTTAGGGGACCCAAAATATGTATTTCCGGTGAAAAGACTCAGTTTCAAAAATCCTGGAACGAGTGGAAAACTTCTACTAAGATGAAGTAAAAATGTTTTCAACAAATGGTATGTGTGTGTGTGTGTGTGTGTGTGTGTGTATGTGTATGCGTTCTCTTCATTTCCCAACCTGCATGGGTTGATATTATTTATTTAAGTGTTGTTTTTTTTAATTTACCTTATTATTTCAGCACAGGTTATTACTACCCGCTATAAATTTGTATAAAACATAACATATTTACATTAAACTAATAAACATTGTACAACATTTCTAAATGTCAACAAATTAGTTTGAATAAAGTTTATTATCTATATCTATATATATAATAATTCAGCATCCGTATATTTGTGGCCGCAAAACTCGAAAAGTAGTCGATGGATTGACTTGAAATTTTTACACAACGTTGCATTTCTATATAAGAGTGTTTATATATACTTTTTATTCCGAAGTTCCCACGGAAATAGGAAATTCCGAGCGTTTCGCGTTTTTGGCAGAAATAGACAGACGCAGACTCGTTGCGATGGTGGCGCGCTTTCTGAACGTCTTCCTCAACTCCTTATAAGTACCTCTATTCCGAAATTCCCATGGAAACGGTTCTTCGGGCGTGCAAAATCATTGTATGGAATGAGTGGCTCACTACAAGTCATTGGAAGCATTAGACCATACATTGAAAGACTTGCGAAATAATCAGGCTCCATTTGGTGGAGCATTGGTGTTACTATCCGGTGATTTTAGGCAAACGCTTCCAGTGACACCTCACTCAATACCAGCTAATGAATTGCATGCCTGCTTGAAATATTCAACTCTTTGGAGCTCACAGTAAAAAAAAAATCATTTAACAACGAATATGAGAGTTCAACTTCATAACGATCGTACAGCTGCCATATTTTCAAGACGATTACTCGAAGTCGGAAACGGTCCTGCACCTACAAATCCAACAACAGGAAAAATCACCTTTACACTAATTTCTGCAACATTGTACATTCAAAAGAAGAATTAGAGACAAGGTATTCCGAAGCATCGAAACAAATTATCATAATGCATGGTTAAGCGGAAGATCTAGCGGCTAAAAATATCGACGTACTCGATATGAACTAAATCATTCTAAACAGAATCGCCGGTGAAACAGTGTCATTCAAATCCATCCACTCCGTGAAGGACCAAAGTGAAGTTGTGAATTTTCCAACGGAATTTCTTAATTCACTCGATGTTCCCGGATTACCGCCACACATTCTAAATTTGAAAAGTGGAGTGCCAATTATACTCCGAAACATCAAACTGCCAAAGTTATGCAATGGTACACGATCAGTAGTTAAAAAATTGATGAATAATCTAATTGTAGCAACAATTCTCATTGGACCTCATAAAGGTGAAGATGTACTACTTCCACGAATACACTCATTCCGACAGATATGCCGTTCGAGTTTAAACGACTTCAATTTCCAATACGCCTTGCATTCGCTATGATTATCAATAAAGCGCAAGGACAATCTTTGCAAGTGTGTGGTTTGAATTTAGAAAACGAATGCTTCTCTCATGGGCTTCTTCCTAATATCGCATGCTCCATCCGATCTTTATTTTTATGCAGAAAACGGACAAAAAAAAAATGTAGACCATTCACTACCTTTAAATAAAAAAAACAGACATTCAGTTAAAAATATGTTTTCTTTCTTTCCTTTCAGTTCACAGCAATGCAAAGTAGGGTATTAAATTGAGTGATGTGTTTTCTTGCTGAATCTAGTTAACTATCATACTTCTATTTACGTCCCTAATAATTAAAATCAGACTGAGCCACAGCTAAGCGTGGCCGGGTTTACCTAGTTAAATATAGTATTTTATTAATATATATAAATTACTGAATATAATTAATTATAAGGGAAGGGATAGCTCAGTGAGTAGCGCACTGGACTAGTACCACGGAGATCGCGGGTTCAAATCCAGCAAGTTGCCCTTAGATTATTTTTTTTCCTAGGAACTTCTAAAGCTTACTAAAGCGCCTGGTATGGGCAATGTGGTCTGTAGCTAAAGACCACAGCTCGGAGGCCGGTCAGTACACTGAGAAGGCTCCAGGCACCAATGACTGCAGATGTTGACGTGCCTTAAATTAAATGAATAAATAAATAAATAAATGTAAAGGTGGCCGGTGAATAAGTAGCTATTTAGGTAGGTAATAGAATGATTTACATTGCAATCATGCGCATTCCACACAAGAGAGAGCCGTAACATTAATCCAACCATTTCAAATTACGTCACAAATTTCGCAGAACTATCTACAATCAATTTTTCCAGAGAAATGTTTCCAAATATAAAGAAATTTGTTACTGTAGCTTTCGAGAAAACTCAAAAAAAAAAAAAAAAAAAATTATCGATTTTCTTCAAGTTGGAATTTCTAGCAACGCTTTAAATTAACGCTACTATTCCACCAGATCCCCCCCCCCCCAAATAAATATTTCCGGTATATCACGAAAAAATTTCTGGTGTGAAACACTAACACAACTTTTTCTTACAACAGTACTCAAAATTATAATTGACAAATTTTATAGTTTGTGTACCAAATTAAATGAAATACGTCGAAAACTGAAAAAAACTATTCAGTAAAAGCGCACTTCCGGTTTACTAATTTGCTTGAAACTCGCAATATTGGCTATCTATTTATTTCTAATTAATTTTGTTTGGCCGGTAGAAATGTATAATCAGCTATGATAGCACTTTAGTGAATAACATTACCCCACCCCTCCCCCAAAAGCCTCCTAAAATGATTTCACCAGAAGAAATGTTTCAAATAAAAGTTGTAGCTCTTTATATGTGTAGTCCACGTTCCTAATATAAAGAAAATCTTTGGAACCGTTTTCGGCAAAATATCAAAAACTATAAAATACATTTCAGTCAAAACGCACTTCCGGTCATCCGTTTTTTTACAAAACTCGGAATTTCAATAACATATTTAATTGTTATTAATATTATTTAGATGACATACGAGTAATTCTATAATAAACACTGAAATACCACTTTAGATGAAAACCTAAAACCCCACCCCTCTCCCCCAGAAGTGCTCTCAAATACATTTTCCCGGAGAAATGTTTGAAATAAAAGTTGTAGCTCATTGTATGTGTAGTTGATATACCAAGTTTGAAGAAAATCATCGGAGCCATTTTTAAGAAAATTGCAAAAAAAAAAACAAACAAAAAACTAACTAGTAAAGTGATACTTCCGGTTGAGGAATATTGACAGAAAACGTACTTGTCATATCCCATGGTGATACGTAAACGGAATATCAAGTTTCAAACTTTCTACGATTTTTTTTTGGTTTTTGAGCTATGTTGTTCACACACACAGACCATTTTCTAAAAACCATTTTTTTGGACTCAGGGGACCTCAATACGGATATTTCCGGTGAAAACTCGATATCGAAAATTGGACACGATTACAATACTTCCTCTTACTAGGAGTAAGAGAGAAAGTAAAACGAAAGAAAATCATTCAATAAAGTCGCACTTCCGGTTGATGAATTTTGCCCGGAAGTTTTGAGCTTGTTGAGATATTTGTTTCATATCCGTTATTATACATACAAGTCTTCGCCTGACCTTTTTCTTCGTAGTGAGGGGACCTTAAGATTATGTATACGTATTTCCAGTGGAATCTCAAATTTAAAAATTTGACAACTTCGCAATCACTTCCTCTTACTAGAACGTAAGAGAAAATAATAATATAAAAAAAAAAACACAAACCTTCATATAATGTTTTATATCTATAATTCCACTTTATATAATAACTAAAGCTAGAACAATGCTAAAACAAGAAAACATAAACAAGCTTTCTATAATTCCTTTAGTTGGTTTCGCCATGCAAGAGCTTGTTAGCCATTATAATTGACCTTATCTTTAACAATACCGTACTAAATTGGACTGTAATCTCCAACAAATAGCAATCAACGTAATTAAGTACTTCCAGTTCCGCCAAAAAAAAAAAAAAAAAAAAAAAAAAAAGAAGCGAATCACTCTATTTAGAATGGTTTAATATTATAATATTAGTAGATTTAAGATTCAAAATTTTCTCATTTAAAATTCATTCCACAAAGTTGGGGAAGGGGGAATTAAATATTTAATAAATAAATAAATAAAAAAAAATACAATAAATTCTTGTTCTTAATTTAATTAGTTATCTTCTTTTCTATTTTGTTTGAATTTTCGTGATATAATAAAATGACATAAATTAAATTATTTTATTATATGTTTTATAAAATGTAAATATTTACAATTTCCTTCTGGTTGACAAACGAAGAAGATACTGTGGGAATATCCTTGTTTTATTCCATCAAAAGCAATAATATTAATAAGCACTTGTGGCAATATACTCCTTATATAATAACTACCAATACCCCGTATCGATTCGCACAATTATCTGAAGATATTGAACATTTTCATTAACTAATATAATCTAATATAGAAAAAAATATTTTACAGCTGATTAATGTGTCAATTTTTCCTCTTCAAAAAAAAAACAGTGTTGCCAACTTTCTTTTAATGAAATTTTAAAGTAAGGCATGAACTTGTTTAAAATACTCGTATATTGATAAAAATAAGAGAAAGTAATAAAATAAAGATTTGTATAGGTATATTACTTTCTCTTACTCCTAGTAAGAGGAAAATATTGTAATTGTGCCAAATTTTCGTTATCGAGTTTACACCGGAAATATCCGTTTTGAGGTCCCCTGAGTCCAAAAAAGTGGTTTTTAGCAAATGGTCTGTGTGTGTGTGTAACAGTATAGCTCAAAAACGAAAAAACCGTAGAAAGTTCAAACTTCATATTCCGTTTGGGTATCACCATGGGATCTGACAACATGGGTTATCTGTTAAACTTCCTTAACCGGAAGTACCACTTTACAAGTTAGTTTTTTTTTTTTGCAATTTTCTCAAAAATGGTTCCAACGATTTTCTTTAAACTTGATATATCAACTACACTTACAAAGATCTACAATTTTTATTTGAAACATTTCTCTGGGAAAATGCATTTAATGGCACTTTTAAGGGAGGGGTAGGGTGGTGGGTTATTCTCTAAAGTGCTATTTCAGTTTACTATACAATTTTATCATCTAAGTAATATTAATTAGAATTAAATGTGTTGTTGAAATTTCGAATTTTGAAAAAAATCTGATAACCGGAAGTGCGTTTTTACTCTAAATGTATTTTTCAATCTTTTGGTATTTTTTTTTACTTTCTTGCAATTTTCTTCAAACTTGGTATATCAGCTACACATAAAAGATCTACAACTTTTATTTAAAACATTTCTTTGGAAAAATTCATTTAAGGGCACTTTTGTGGGAGAGGTGGGGTTAGGTTTTCCTCTAAAGTGTTATTATAGTTGATCATACAATTCTATCATCCAAACAAAATTAATTAGAAATAAAATAGATGGCTAAAATTCCGAATTTCAAGAAAATTGGTAAACCGGAAGTGCGCTTTTACTGAACAGTTTTTTTACAGTTTTCGACGAATTTCATTAAATTTGGTACACAAACTATAAAATTTGTCAATTATAATTTTGAGAAATGGAGTATGAGAAAGTTGTGTGATTGTTTCACACAGATTTTTTTTTTTTTTTTTTTTTAAATCAATGTAACAATAAATTCTGTCTCTTGTCAAAGATAGAGAGATACGCCAGAGAATCCTACAATCATGCCATTAATGGTAAAGTCGTACCGGCCGACGATCACTCAATAGTGGCAACAGCGTACTAAATTATCTAAAGGCAGCCCAGCCCCTCTTTTTTTTTTTTTTTTTTTAAATAAATTTGATTTCTTGATTGAGTAGTTTTGTTGGTTCTTGTTGCTTTGGTGTTTCCATGTGGGGGATTCCTTTTTTATTTTGTCTGTGTTGTAGTTTATTAGGATGTTTATGGTTGTTGGCTTGTTTTGTATATTGGTTTGTTAGTTGTTTGTTTTCACTAGGCAATTAACGATCGTACCAGATATTTTGAAATTGAGTTTTGACCGGAAATACATTTTATGGCGTCATAAAGTTATTAAATACATTACTTTCAATTAAATAAAATTGTTATAATAATTTCTAATTTAGTAATTTAATTATAAACACCGAAGGCACTTTGTTAATCACAACACAATAGAATTATATTTTTACTTTGTTAAGCAATAACTTCTGAGAATTTCACAAGGATTTTATTAAAATTACATCGTGCATTTATAACCACATTTTCTAAGATTTGGAATTGCAAATTATTCTGGAAAAATCATTACTTCAAATAGATTAAATAAATGCTTCAGCCAATAAAGTCATGAATTCAATATTGAAGCTAATTTTAAAGGAATTTAAAATTGCAAGATATCTTTTAATAATTATTCTATTGAAGACGGTAAAAAAAAATTACTTCTGAGAATTAGAAGAAGGACCTGTTATAAAACACTCGTAACGTACGGCTTTAACTTATTGCAATTATTAAAACTCTAACTGACAACCAGGATGCTTTTCCATCAATCCAAACAAAACAAAAAAAATTCTGATGTATAACACTCTGGTATGATGAAGGAGAGATAATGGTTTGCTTTCAATGAACAAACTAAATATGGCTGAACACTGTATAATGTTAACAGTGACACTGACTGCCTGGACTTTACACTAAAATGGTAGAGTACGGTAGATTGGTAAAGGGTAAGGTAGATGACACGTTGTGACTGCCGAGTGAACTCTGCTGTATATCTATCTCCCGTCGCTATATTTATGCAGTTTCTCCCACTCTAGTCCGAGAGAGTGGTCCTGTCATTTTTGTCTCTTTTTCTCTGCTATGCATCCTCTCTTTGGATCCTATTACATCACCCCAATGGGTGTGATGAAAGAGAGGAAAAGGTAGAGTATGGTAGAATCGGTAAAGGGTAAAGTAAATGACACGTTGTGACTGGAGAGTGAACTCTGTTGTATATCTATCTCCCGTCGCTGTATTATACAGTTTCTCCCATTCTAGTCCGAGAGAGTGGTACTGTCATTTTTGTCTCTCTTTCTCTGCTATGGATCCTCTATTTGGATTCCTATTACAGACGACTTTCTCTAACTGCAGTTTAAACAGATATAAGTGACAAATTTCCTCAAACCTATAATATTTACTAAACCTTTGCTTGTCTTCAATTTTATATTAATTGGGATTAATAAAATGTCCATTTTTAAGAATACCATACACTCCACCCCCCTAGATAGGCTTTGTATTCATAGTTACTGTAACAAATTTAATGAAATCCATAAGTGGTTTTCTATGGATAAAATTGTAGAAAAATTGAATTAACTTCAGTAAAAACGCATTCCTGTTTATCGAATTATTTGTAAAACTTAGAAAAATATATTTAATTCTAATTAATATTATTTAGACGATAGAATTTCATAACAAACTAAAATAGCACTTTAGAGGAAACCATAACCCTACCCCTCTCTCAAAAGTTTCTTTAAATTATGGGAGATTCTTCCCGACCGTTCTTAAATAATGGATAAGGATTGTTGAGATTCGGTGTTTTTTTTTTAAAAATAAATAAAACTTAAATTTTTGCCAACGTTTCGACAAATATATATTGTCTTTATCAAGGCATAAAAATAAGAAATGTTCAAAAATCTTCAAAACATGACAACTTAAACTTAGGTATATATTATTCGGAATAAATATTTTTTTATTTTTCCTAAAATATACCCAAGTTTAAGTTGTCATGTTTTGAAGATTTTTGAACATTTCTTATTTTTATGCCTTGATAAAGACAATATATATTTGTCGAAACGTTGGCAAAAATTTAAGTTTTATTTATTTTTAAAAAAACACCGAATCTCAACAATCCTTATCCATTGTTTCTTTAAATGAATTTCGGTCAACCATTTTTTGACTAAAAACCTTCATGTCAGTTACCATGGTGATACCTTCATTAGAAGTTCTAAGTCTGAGCAATTTGTTCACACTTACAAACAGTAAGCGAAATTGTAAACACCTATTTGTTTCTGTTACTGGTGTAAGAGAAAACACCTTGGATCGATTAAATTTGAGGAGAAATTGATTTGTTTTGAAATACATGTTTTGATGTCCGCTGATTACGAAAGAACAAACGGTTTTTACCGAATGGTCTGCTTCATTTTGTAAGTGTGTGAGTGGGAGAGTAGGAGAGATATAATATAGTGTATGGGGAACAACTTATCTCTTGGGGATACTCAAATTTGAATTCCATCTAAATATCACTTCAGATTGAACACGAAGATTGTGTGATGGATGCCAGAAATATACAAATATATTTAATTTGAAATAATTAAAATTATGAAGAAAATGTGACATACGCTTGCAAAAGGGACCATTCAGGTAGAAGACCGCCATTATCTTTTAGAGTTCATGAACTTGGTTAGCATTGTCTATTCCTTCTCACAGGAGAGGATTTGAACTATGAAGAGAAGCATTCTTTCAAATCAATCTTTATTAGACATTCCCCTTAACCCTATGGCGCAACAGCTCATGAAGGTCCAAGGCTTGCCAGACAGCGTTTGAATAGGGGGCGTGTGGTAAGCACGCCGCAGTTCACACGCCGTTTAGTTCCGGCCTTTGCTACCTAGGGCGCTACTAAATGTAGCTTCCCACTTTTTATCACTATGCTGGGTCAACACCGACTTTACCCACACGAGAATCGAACCCTTGTATTCTTGCACGAAAGGCGAGTACGCTAGCCACTAGACCAACACGTGAGAACTTCCAGGGACAAAACATTATTAAAATAATCAAGCTTGACAGACTGCGCTTGGACGGGCCATATAGCAAGAATGGCACCTGTAGTGGAAGAAACAAATGAAAGAATATAAGAATTTTGAAAATAGTTTAGTAAAATAATTTTGTTAATGTTAGCTAGTTCAAACAGTGTATTTTAGTGAAGGGGAAAGAGCCAGGTACTATAATTTAGGTCAATGCCAACCAAGAGACAAAGAGCAAGAAACAGTTAGGGTAAAACAATACACTCCCTCCAGACATACCAGCATTATTTGAAAAGATTGGAACCAATAGTTAGAGGATATTCTTTCAGGACGATCGTTGTAGGCACTCAAGCAGAACACTTGTTTTTCGCTCTCTAAGCATCAGTGCCATTTCCACAATATATTAATAAGTTTATACATTCTTTGCAAATAACTTGTAGTTATTATTTTAATAGAATATATTTATTGTTAGGAGTGGTGACTACTTTCTTATTTCTGATACTTCTCTCTCTCTCAAAACTTACATACACAAAAGCCCTTTACAAAACCGCTCACGCCACAAGCTACCACTACAACCTACAACAACACCACACCAATAACATTACAATTTCGATAAAAATTCGTCAAACAGAAATACTTTTATTGAATGGATACATTATTTTTTTTGCAATTTCCCAAAAACGTCTCCAACGATTTTCTTTTAAGTTTTGCAAGCAGACCACCTGTAGAACTGCCATTTTTATTTGAATATTTTTTTCCTAAGAAAACTGATTTTTGAGGGTTCTGGAAAGGGGGGTGACAGACAAGCATCTCTCAGAAGTGTTATTTCAAATTATAAAGGACAGTTCAACTAGGAAAGTAAAATTAAATCTGTTTAGCAAGTACCAAATTAGAAGAAACTCAGTTGTGTTCGGGAAGGTACAACTTTTTTAGAATGCTGTTATAGTACTAGAGTAAGGTGAATGGTTCTCAGCCTAGCCCATAGAGGGCACTGCTACAAATGAAATTACTGTTTTGTTATGTTGGCATACTTGTTGCAAAAATTATACCAAATGGATAAGTATTATGAGATTCGGTCTTTTCTTTAAAAATAAAATTAAAACTTAAATTTTTGCCAACGTTTCGACAAATATATTGTCTTTATCAAGGCAATACAAATAAGAAATGTTAAAAAAAAATCTCCAAAACATGACAACATATGCATTATGCATATTTTAGGAAAAATAAAAAGTTGAAAACACCTCAACACCACAGAGAATAGTGATGCCATAGAGAAAATTTTTTGCCTTGATAAAGACAATATATATTTGTCGAAACGTTGGCAAAAATTTTAAGTATTTTTTTTTTTTTTTTTTTTTTTAAAGAGAAGACCGAATCTCACAATCCTTATCCATCATTCAAAAGCGGTCAAGAAGAATCTTCCATAAATACCAAATGTGAATTTGATCAAACCAAATAGTATACGTTTTATATGGCTGTTTAAAGTAAGCGTGATGTGTGTTTTTTGACAAAAATGAATAAACTTGAATACCGGTTCCGTCCTAAATTTCTAAGTTTTTGAATGGTTTATGGCCAACAGAAATTCATCCAAAGTTGATAAGGAGGTGAAAGTGTACAAGGAGTCCTCCACCTTCGGTATCAACAGTGTGCTGGACTAGCAACGCGGAGGTCCCGGGTTCGAATCCAGCAAGCTGCCCTTAGATTTTCTCTTCCTAGGAGCCTCTACAGCTCACTGCCCGGTGATGGACAGTGTTGTTTGTGAAGAGAGAGCACTGTCCGAAGGCCGGTAGTGCATTGAGAAGGCTCCGGGCGCAAATGACTATAGATATTGTAGCGCCTTAAATTGAAAAAAAAAACCATGGGCAGCTGAGTTTAAACATGGTCTGACATCGATTAAAGATGATCCACTTGAAGGACGGCCAAAAACTACAACTACCCAAAAAAAATATGGTTCTAGATTATCAACGATTAAAGATATATGAAATAGCTAAGGCTGTAAGCATCTCAGAAGAAAGCGTACGGCACAATTTACACAAAGAACTCAGTATGAGAAAACATGTTAAATGCTGATCACAAACAAAATGAGGAACTGAGTTTCTCAACAATGTTTGTGCCGTTTTAAATAAGAATCCAATCGATTTTCTGCATCGATTTGTTACGTCGGATGAAACGTGGGTTCACCATTTTACATCTGAGTCAAAACAACAATTCAAACAGTGGGTAGAAGCCTGTGACTTTGCACTGAAGAAAGCAAAGACTATTGCTGCCGTTGGAAAGATTTTGGCTAGAGTTTATTGGGATTCCAAAGGGATTCTTTTAATTGACTACCTGCCAAAGAGTCAAACAATTAATGGGGAATATTACGCACATCTTCTTGACCAGCTAGATGAAAAAATATTAGAGAGAAAAACTATTTTGAAGACGCTTGAGTACGCGAAAAATGTTTTTAGCAAATAGTCTGTAAATGTGTGTATGTTTATGTGAACAAAATATTTGAAAAACTTCGTATACTGTCTACATATATTATGTACGTATATCTATTACTTTTACCGGTAATATTTTTGTGGAAAAATTTAATTCAAAATTTTCTTAGGAATCTATGAGGTTAAATTTTAAATGTTGTGTTGGTTTGTTCGATGTTATTGGCACTTTCTTTTGTACTTCAGTGTACTTCACTGGGATACATGTACCCCCACCACTATCTCATAGTAGTTAGAGCTAAGTAAAAATATCTTTTAGTTTAAAAATTTTCAATTTTTATTTTTTAATTGTATTAACGGCAGTAAAAAACGGGTCGTGTTGGGTGTGTGTTTGTACACCAGATTTTTGCTTTGTTTCTATGGAGTTTTGTTTAACAATAAAGTGGGAGAAAAAAAATTCTATAAAGAGAAAGAGAGGCGTCTTGCTTGGACTCCGGAAGTTTATCCTGGGATTACTTTCAAGGATCTCAAAACATGTATTTCCGGTAAAAATTTGACACAATACTTCCTGTAAAAAATGTTCGACCACTTTTCTTAATTAATGTTAGCCCAATGGCAGAAAGACTTAAAAGTTAATAATAAAAATCTTTTTAAATAGTGATAACGTGCACATTAATCAAATCTCCCCTTTTTACTTTCTCTTTCTCCTAGTAAGAGGAAGTATTGTAATCGTGTCAAATTTTCAATATCGAGTTTTCACCGGAAATATCCGTTTTGAGGTCCCCTGAGTCCAAAAAAGTGGTTTTTAACAAATGGTCTGTGTGTGTGTGTGTGTCTGTCTGTGTGTGTATGTATGTATATATGTGAACAGCATAGCTCAAAAACGAAAAACCGTAAAAAGTTGAACTGTTGATATTCCGTTTAGTTATCACCATGGAATTTGACAGTAAGTTATCTGTCAAAATTCCTCAACCGGAAGTATCACTTTACTAGTTGGATTTTTTACTTTTTTGCGATTTTCTCCAAAATGGCTCCGACGATTTTCTTTAAACTTGGTATATGAACTAAACATACAAAGAGCTACAACTTTTATATGAAACATTTCTCCGGAAAAATGCTTTGAAGGGCACTTTTGGGAGAGGGGTGGGGTTAGGTTTCCATCTGAAGTGCTATTTCAGTTTATTAGACAATTCTATCATCTAAATAATGTTAATTAGAATTAAATATGTTGTTGAAATTCCGAGTTTGAAAAAAATTGGATAACCGGAAGTGCGTTTACTTTACCATTTTACTAAATGATTTATACTCTTTTTCGAAATTTTTCTTAAAAATGGATCCTACGATTTTCTTGAAACTTCGTATATAAACTAAACATGCAAAGATCTACAACTTTTATTAAACATTTCTCTGGGAAAATTTCATGTAAGGGCACTTTGGGGTAGGCGTGGAGGTAGTTTTCCTCTAAACGCTATCATAGTTGATTATAAAATGTTTCTACCCATCCAAACAAAATTAATTAGAAATAAATAGATGGCCAAAATTCCGAGTTTTAAGAAATTTAGTAAACCGGAAGTGCGCTTTTACTGAACAGTTTTTTTCAGTTTTCGAAGAATTTCGTTAAATTTGGTACACAAACATTTGTCAATTATAATTTTGAGAACAGAAGTAAGAGAAAGTTGTGTGAATGTTTCACACCAGATTTTTATTTAATCATTTTGCACAAATAAACATATTATAAATCATTCAATCAAATCAGACTAGAAATAATAATTATTGCATTTGAAGACAATCCTATAAAAATTTTTAATCAAGTTCCACCATAAAAACCCCAACATACAAATATGTTAATTTTTCATACTGTATTTGAAAATTCCATGTCATAGAAGAAGCATAAACAAGAGTGCAGTGCTTGAAAGCGATCAAGTGGTCTACCTTGGCCCGTCTTAAATACATTGACCGACTATTAATATTCAATACAATCCAATAAATAAAAGAAATTATAAAATAATAAAGTCAAGTTTAAAATATTCGTTAGACTTTCCCTTAATACAATTCTCAGATAAAATAGTAGAATAAACGTCCTTCAAACTTGGAATTTTTACTAAACGACATTAGGCAGCCATTAGTATTATGTAATTGGATCAACTGGCGTGCATTATACCTTAGGCACAACTCCGTCCAAAACTGCATAGAAATGTTTATTGTATTTTTTAATAAATATCTAACAAGTTCTGTTCTATTACTACTTCATGAGTCTTGGCCTCCTAAATAAGACTCTGCCAGTTTGTGCTGCCTTATGCAGCCACTATCCATCTAAGCCGAGGCATTCATTCCGTTTGGTTATAGCTGCTTAGTCTTGTGATTTTATATTATTATTATAAATTATTACAATTATTATATATTATTTTATAGGCGCGTCAACATGTTCTTGGGCATTACCTCATTATCCATGCAGCAATATCTTCATCACAGCGTAGTCGTCCAATTTTAATAAAATTATATTCGGCTCTTGAAAGAGAGGCGTACTGCTCCAAACTGGTCCTTTGCCTCCAAATCTGATCTTCTAGTTCCGGGACTTCCCCGGTTGTCCGACTTTCTCCAAATTTGGAATGCAGTAATAGTTCTACAGTAACTCAATATCACATAAGTATTAGAATCCTATACTGGACTAAAGTGGCACTTTAAAGAAGAAAAATTCGTCGCTACTATTAATTAAAATTATAGCCTAATTTGAGATAGGGCTTCTTTTTACTTAAACGAACACTCACAAGTAAGCTCACACTTAGGAAGGAAGAGGAGACGAGGAAATCTCAACTCTGGTACTCCCTCCCCGGTTTGTGGCAGGCCAAGATCTGCTTGGAATATTATAACGAACGGAGATCGGAGGCCTGTATTGGATTGAGCAAGAACAAGCTCCGCGTCCTTATGGATTTCCTCATGGGGCATTGCCAACTTTGAGGACACCTGGTGAAGCTGGGTTTTGGAAAGTGACAGTTCATGCAGACTCTGTGGGGAGCTGGAGGAAACTCCATTACATCTCCTTACAGACTGCGAGGCTGCCACTCAGAGAAAATTCAAGAACCCGGTGGAGGAGGGGGATATACCCTCTCTAGAGCCTGTCAGGGTATTGGGATTCCTCAGGGATCTCAACCTGATGGAGGTTTTGTAGAACGGATGTTCAGCTGGGAATCTGCTCGGGTTCTGTGGGCAAACCTGCAGCACCCAGGGGGCTTAGCACAATAGATCGGAAGGTCGCAGTGCATTGGGCCCCCCGCTTTCAAAAAAAAAGAAGCTTACACTTGGGATTCCGTTTAGGCGCTACCACCGTATCTGGCACGAAGGTTATGGGCAAAATCCATCAAATGGAAATGCGAGTTTTCTAAATAGCTTTATCAGTTTTTTTTTTATTTTGCATTTTTCCCAAGAAAATGTTACTTTTCTGCGGGAATAGTAGTGCTAAGCTTTCCTCTCTAATGTACCACTTCAATACAATTTATGGTTTTTACCATGTTCATAATATTAATATACATTAGAAGTATTTAAAATATAATTCCAAATTTGAAAAAAGAAAAAATCGTACCAGTCTGCAAAATAAGTTATTTGCATTTTTTTGGGGAATTTTCACGATTATCTCTTTTAAACTTTAGAGAATGCCAACTGCACAGATATAAACTTACCACTGTTATTTGTAACATCCCCCCCCCCGAAAAAAAATTATATTTTGACGAGTTTTGTGGGTGGGGTCCTGTCAGCTGGGTTTAAATTTCAATTGCCGCTGCATACTTTGTTGATTATAACATAGGGGGTCCACAATGTTCACTCAGATATATAAGATGTGCATACCATTGCCAGTTTAGCTAATCGTTTGTTAAGCCTTGTAATTTTAAAGTAAATTTTGTTAGACCAATTTTAATAATTGCATTAAGCGGAAGTCGTGTGAGTGTTTACAAGCAGTACAAGTTTAACATATGGGCCAATTAAAAGGCAATTCCGCAGGCTTTGTAATTCTGGCTCAATCTGGCTTTTGCCCTTCCACTGTTTTGCCCTGCTGAAACAAACACAGTAATAAAGAGTGGGCTAAGACTACAACCGTGACTTTTTGCCTAGATTGGTTATAAACTCACACGAACTGTGATTGAAAGTCTTTATCACCTTCCTGTTACTTTTAGTAGCGGCTGAAGAAAGCCTTTCCTCAATCCCAGCATGAATCCACAAATCAAGCAGGCGTCTGGAGCAAATGCTAGGTAGCCAATCATATAACTTTCACTAAAGTTCATCCCATAATACTTCTTAAAATTTTATGATTTCAAATTGTTTGTCAGCCTCCAATCAGTCTCTTAAGTAAAAATTTAAGAAAACATAGTTGGACTCCTTTCTATTGTGACACCATAATTACAGCACCATTATTCCGCCATGAATTTTTTGAATATGGCCTTCTTTAAGAAAGCCCCTTCTAAGCAGCAATTCTCTCATTTATTTCCAAAATCCTCTTCTCCGTATTCTTGAATTCCTAAAAAATTCAAGGAATTCTCCAAAAATACTTAAAAACACTAACCTTTTGCAATCTATTGCCATCTAAATGCACCACTCTGTACTTGCTACTTCCCCTCCTGCACATATCGTCATCACTTTGGGCGATAATGAAACTGAAGATTTTTTTTTCAATATTGCCAAATATCGTCAGAAAATCTGCAAAGGCCAATACAGTAACTCTACTAGCATCATATTCCTTCATTTATATTCCTTTTGCCTTCTGCAGTGCCGAAAAAACACAGTAATAAACAGTGGGCTAAGACTACAACCGTGTCTATTGCCTAAACTCACGCGAACTGTGATTCAAATTCCTTATCACCTTCCTGTTTACTTTTGATAGCGGCTGAGGAAAGCCTTTCTCCTCAATCCCAGATGAATTCCTTTTTTTTCACAAATGCTACTCTTATATCTTAAACATTATCATAAGTACAGAAAGAAACTGAACTAATCCGCCTGTTATGCCATCTTTTATTGACTAGTTCTGATTTGTTTGGAGCCTTGAAATTGCGCTTATAGCCTATAAAGATACAAATGTGATTTTGCACGAAGCATTTAGATCTAAGCTCTTAATTTTTTTTGGTAAATAACTAAATTTATTATCAGGATAAACACATTATAATGGATGTGAGAAGGAGAAAGTATTAGAGAGAATGAAATTACGAATGAGAAATAAACTAGAAGATATGCTGAACACTGCATAATGAATAGAAATCACAAACTGCAAGGACTTTACAATAAAATAGAAGTTAGGTAGAAAATAATAAGGAAAAATAAATATATAAATATGTAGAGAAATTTAAAAAAACAAAGAAAATATTAGTATGAATTTGAAATAAATGAAAATTGATAATGGATTACCTTTCTTCTAAGTATGGTTTGAATAGACGCTGAAGTTAGGTTCAAAAATGCTGAAGCTGGGCTCGAAAACGCTGGCTTCGAAGATACGCTACCAGTAATATACTGAAAGAATGAGAGAGAATGAATTTAGGAATTAGAAATAAACTAGAACACACAAACTGCAAGGTCTTTCCAGTAAAACAGAAGTTGCGCAGCGAGATAAATATAAAGAGACAGACTGGCTGAGTAATAAGAAGATAGTAATAGGTTGCTGACTGGATGTAGTGTTGTAAAATGGTTGTAAACTGTGTGTTGAAGTCTTGCGCTGTCGCTCGATTTATATAAATCGAACTCTCACTTCCTAGTCTTGCCTAGGTAGGGAGTAGATAGATAGATAGATAGATTGTTGTACGGGATTATTGCACGGCAACCTGAAAGATATCTATTGTGCCCTCCGGAGCCTTCTCCAATGCACAGCCGGCCTCCAAGCAGCGTTCTCTACCTACAGATAACACTGCCCATCACCGGATAGTGAGTCGTAGAGGCTCCTAGGAAATCTAAGGGCAGCATGCTGGATTCGAACCCGGGACCTCCGCGTTGCTAGTCCAGGGCGCTACTACTGAGCTAATCCCTTCCTTCTCCCTTGGCTTTCGCCATTTAACTAGGGACGGAGACCCTAGTTTGTGTACTGTGTTTGTCCTTGTCTGTCAAGTGTAGAGTGTATGTAAACTACTGGACAAAATATTGCATAAAATTTCAAAATGTTGAAATTTGAAGTTGCAATCTATTACTACACTTTTTTTCTTGTGGATGGATTCGTTGTGAGTGGACTCTGATCCAAGAGAAATACGGACTTAACCATTTGTTTATGTTTTCAAGGGACTAATTCTCTGAACTCTTGAAAACACGATAGTAATCCCAGTTCATCACTTTCCCTGCTTGTGGTAATTTCTCTGTTCTACATATTTTTGTTGAGCTTTTTCTCAGTTCTTTTTTATTTTTAGTTTTTGTTAAGAACAAGCCTCTTCTTAGTAATTATACTGTGTTTGTCCTTGTCTGTAACGTGTAGAGTGTATATAGTTTACGTGTATTGTGTACTGTTCTGATGAAGTGCATGGAATACCAAGCTGGGTAATCCGTGGGGTGCTACTCCCCAAGTAACTGCATGCAACAGATATCCCCTTGCGGGCTAGGTAGCTCTTCGTATCTTATGAATCTTCTTTAATGATTCAGATCCCATTATGCTCACAATTAAAATCAATTTATTTCAAATTTATAACTAACAGGAAATTATTAATTTTTTTTTTTGTTTCTGTTATTTTTCAGGTGCGGTAGGTGTAACTGCGCCTGGTTCCAAATGCATATTGATCAAAGATGAGACAAACCGATATGGATTGGTGAGGAGACATTGAGCAAAACCCCAATCTTGCTCGTCTCAATTTTACATTGTTATTGGGTATCCGACCATACAAACCCATACAAAGGAAAAATTAATTAACTATAAATATGTTTCTTTTAGAAAATTTCTTTAAAAGGATCTCTTCAGATTTTCGGCAGAAAGAATTACTGCCACTGAAACTACTGTTTTTCGTCCATTCGTCAAGTAATTATTATTATTATTGTTATTTAATTTTATGTTTTAAATTAAGGAAAGTATAGCTGAAAATGTTCTTGCTAAAACAAAATTTAAAAATATATTTTCTCTAATTCTGTTATTCTTCAAAAATTTGAGGCTTTTTGCTTGGAGGGGGGGGAGTTCATGAATTTTTTTCAATAACTACAACTGATTTGCAGAAGAAAGGTTCTTTAAATCAGAAAATAAATCATTCCCATATCCCAAATCATGTCCTAAAAAGTGTTAAATTAATTTATTTCTTTATGTATTCTACTGAATGCTGGTCAATCAATAGTTAATAGTGACGTAATCAAGCCACCACGATGGTAATGACGTCAGTAAAATGTTCTTATTCTATCTACAAATTTCATTTTGGGTCATTCACCTCTAATTACAGTTTTAAACAAATTAACATATTTCAATAATTTGGAAGTTTTAAATTTGTTTACATTCAAAACTCCCCCTGGACATGAAAGCCAGACTGAATATTATATAATAATAACTATAAGTTTCAAAGATTATATTGAACATATTGTAATATAAGAACTATTGTGTTTGAATAAGTTTCCAGTTTCAAACTATAGCTGTATAAAGCTTTATATTTCATAAATAATATGAGAAATCAAGAGAATTATCATTACACAAATAATATAAATACATTCTTCATTACAATTGTTTTTCTTTCTCTTACTCTTAATGAGAGGAAGTATTGTAATTGTGTCAAATTTTCGATACACAGTTTTCACCTGAAATATCCGTTTTGAGGTCCCCTAAGTCCAAAAAAAGTGGTTTTTAGAAAATGGTCTGTGTGTGTTTGTACGTAAGTGAACAGCAAAGCTCAAAAATGAAAAATTGTAGAAAGTTAAAACTTGATAATCTGTTAAGGTATCATCAGCATGGGATCCGACGTGGGTGATCTGTCAACATTCCTCAACCGGAAGTACCACTTAAATAGTTTTTTTATTTTTTTATTTTTTTTCCTTTTTTGCGATTTTCTCAAAAAGAACTACGATGATTTTCTTGAAACTTGGTACATGAACCAGACATACAAAGATCTACAACTTTTATTTAAAACATTTCTCCGGGAAAATTCATTAATGGGCAGTTGTTTTGGGAGAGAGGTGGGGTTAGGTTTTCCTCTAAAATGCTATTTCAGTTTATGAGACAATTCTGTCATCTAAATAATGTTAATAAGAATATGTTGTTGAAATTCCGAGTATGAAAAAAAAAATCGGATGACCGGAAGTGCGTTTTTACTGAAATATATTTTTCAGTTATTTGAAACATTTCCCCTGATAATTTGATTTTAGGGGTGCTTTTTGGGGAAGGGGTGGGGTTATGTTTTTTATCTAAAGTGCTAACATAGTTGATTATACAATTCTTACCATCGAAAAAAAAAATTAATTAGAAATAAATAGATGGGCCAAAATTTTGAGTTTTAAGAAAATTAGTAAACCGGAAGTGCGCTTTTATTGAACAGGTTTTTCTACGAACTCCAACGGATTTCATTAAATTTGATACGCTAACTATATAAAATTTGTCAATTTCAAATTTTAAAAACTGGTGTAAGAGAAAGTTGTGTGAGTGTTTCACACCAGATTTTTTTTTTTTTTTTTTTTTTTTTACTATTATCAAGTTATATTAATAAATTTAGTTTTCTTGGGGCTATTTATAAACATAAATATAGTGCCATCACATTCAACAAATCAGTAATTGTAGAAAAAGATGATTTATGAGATAAATTTTCGCAATTTAATCAAATTTGCAACTAGATATATACATTTTTTTTATTTTCTCTTACTTACCTAGTAAGAGGAAGTATTGGTAGTATTGTGTGTGTTAACGGAATATCTGAAAAACGAAAAGTAACAGGAAGATAAAATTTGGTATCCCGTTTAGATACCAGTATCATCTGATCTGACAAGAAAGTTTCGTTCAAATTCCATCAACTGCATGTACGACTTTATTGAATAGTTTTTTGTTTTTTTTCCCCACTTTTTCGTGATTTTCTCAAAATCGGCTCCAACCGATTTTCTTTAAACTTCGTGTATCATCTACAAATATATGTATAAATCCTTATCACTTTTATTTGAAACATTTCCTTGGGAAACATTGATGTTTGGAAGGTTCTGGGGGAACAGTAGCGTTACGCTTTCCTCTAAAGTACTACTTCAGTATAATACATGGTTTACCCACCTCAATAATATTAATACACATTAAAAGCGTTGATAGAATTCCAAATTTGAAGAAAATCGGTTAACCAGAAGTGCGATTTTAAAGGATAGGTTTCTGAGTTGTTTTTTTTGGGGGGGGGGGGATTTTTCCCGAAAATGGTTACGATTTCCGTGTTATGTAGAGATAACAGACACTAAATTATGTTCTACATTGATAATACAGTCAAATAAAATGAAGTAAGAGAAAGTTGTGTGAGGGTTTTTAGCAAAAATGTTTTCTTTCTTTCTTTCTCTTACTCCTTATAATGAGTTTGAGAAGGAGAGAAAATGGTTTGGTTTATGTAATAGTATCTATCCAACGAGAGTATTCGTAGCAGAGAAAGAGAGACAAAATGACAGGACCACTCTTTCGGACTGGAGTGGGAGAAATCACATAAATATGGCGACGGGAGACAGAACGAGGACAGTTCATACCACTGAGTTCATACAGCCAATCACTATGTGTCATTACCCTTCACCACTCTACCATACTCTATCATTTCAAGTGTTAAGTCCAAGCAGTTAGTGTCATTTATCATATTATACAGTGTTAACCATATTCTGTCAAATTCATTCTAATCACACCAATTTCTTTCCATCAACAACCCTTTTATAGTTTAGATGAATAAACTATACACTAAATATGGATCTTACACTAAAATATATAGAATGGTAGGGAGAGGTAAAGAGAAAGGTTGATGACGCTTAGTGACTGCTGTATGAACTCTGTTATAAGAGCCTTGAATATTCTCCTGTCGCTGTATTTAAGCAGTTTCTCCCACTCTAGTCTGGCCTAAAGTGAGACTGTCTCTCTCTCTCTCTCTCTCTCTCTGCTATTGATCCCTCTCTTTGGATCCTATTACATCAAAGAGAAAGGTTAATGACGCGTAGTGACTGCTGTATGAACTCTGTTATAAGAGCCTTGAATACTCTCCTGTCGCTGTATTTAAGCAGTTTCTCCCACTCTAGTCTGGCCTAAAGTAGAGACTGAGTCTCTCTCTCTCTCTCTCTCTGCTATTGATCCCTCTCTTTGGATCCTATTACATCAAAGAGAAAGGTTAATGACGCGTAGTGACTGCTGTATGAACTCTGTTATAAGAGCCTTGAATACTCTCCTGTCGCTGTATTTAAGCAGTTTCTCCCACTCTAGTCTGGCCTAAAGTAGTGAGTGAGTCTCTCTCTCTCTCTCTCTCTCTCTCTGCTATTGATCCCTCTCTTTGGATCCTATTACACTCCTCCTAGAAAGAGGAAGTATGGCGATCGTGCCTGATTGACGAAATTGAGTTTTTACTGGAAATACATGTTGCCAGATTGTCTAAAATATGTTTGTGTGTGTATGTGTGTGTTTATGTGGTAACAGATATCTCAAAAGAATCAAATCTCTAAGAGATGCATGTACTGTTGTTCCTTTTTTTTATCCCTAGAACAGGTTCTGGACCACAGAATGGAGTATTCGCCCCCTTCTTGACCAGTTGGTCGGCTGTTTTATTGCCTCTAATCTCCATTTCAGCTAAACTTAGTTGTGACGGGAAAGTTGCGTCAAGGACTCTCTACACTCCCAAAGTAGAGATGAGGTGATTTTGAAAAGAGCAAGAGCCTTCAGTGCAGCCGCGCTGACCGAGAAGATGAGAATCACCTTATTTTTAAGGACCATACTCAGGTTCTCCTCAGCAAAGTTCTTAATTGAAAAACTTTCGGCATACCGTGGAATAGTTGCCAAGAAGCCACTCTAGTCCTCTAAGATTTCAGCAAATGCCTCCAATGTGACCGCGCCCTACCAGCCTTTAGTCCATTCCATCCTTGATTTTAGGGTCACCAGGAATGAAGTATCAAAGCTATATTTTGGACAGATACTGTTCCCAGTCTTGTGGGCCACAGTTCCTTGGTCGATTTTATGTATTATATTCATGTGTCTGGTAAAGGAAATAGTGTGCTTACAATGGCCACTGTTCATTAGTCTATATATATTGTAGATTGTTGTTATATTGTAGGGGATTATCGCACTGCGACTTGAAAGTTCTATTGTGCCCCCCGGCCTCCAAGCAGTGTTCTCTAGCTACACATAACACTGCTCATCACCATACGGTGAGATGTAGAGGCTCCTAGGAAGAGAAAATCTAAGGGCAGAATGCTGGATTCGAACCCGGGTTCTCCGCGTTGCTAGTCCAGCGCGCTACCACTGAGCTAATCCCTTCCTTGCCCCTTGCTTACGCCAATTAACTAGGGACGGAGATCCTAGTTTGTGTACTGTTTATCCTTATCTGTAAAGTGTAGAGTGTATATAGTTTAAGTGTATTGTGTACCGCTTTGACGAAGTGCATGGCATACTAAGCTGTGGTATTCATTAGTCTATACGCGTGGCTCATGGTTGCTGCGATATTGATTGTATTCCGCAGCGGAAAGAATCAAATCTCTTTGAATGGACGAAAAACCTCGTGTTATTGTAAAATTTTCAATCGTAATGATAGTTACAAGAATTTTTTCGACTAGGTATTATGAAAAGTTTCTTTAAAATGGATGTAAAAGTAGATTGTCAAAAGATTGGTAATGTATTAAAAACTGCGTCTTTTCTTGGTACTTATATAAGTAATTACATATATTGTCACTTACTGAATGGGTGCAATATGATCTTCACTTTAATCTGTTTAAAAAGAAGTAATAATAATGCAAAAATTTAATGTTTTTACAGCAATGTATGTTCTGTATCCATATTTGACTATACATATGAGAGAACTGGGTATAAATGTAGAAGAAACAGCGATAATGTCAGCAGTTACACCGATTGTATCAATAATAATGCCACCGATAGCAGGTGTCATCGCAGATAAAATAGGCAATTTTAAGGTAAAATATATTTTTTGTATACTTTTGATCCTTCTTTCAATTGATTTATTTGTATTTTATTACTTGATTTTTTTATTTATTCATTCTCCTATGTCATCTTTGTCATGCTGGTCATACAAGACAATTCTAAACTATCAGAAATCCTCAACAACTGTAATGACTTTTATTCTCTCTTCAATTATTTTTTTAACAGATTGCTTCTTCAATCTGTGTATCTCCGAACAGTTCTGTTTTTTTTTTGACCTGTATTATACAATGCATCATTCCATCTTACCAATTTTTTTGGAATGTAACTTCCGGGGTTTTGCCTTTTTTCCCCTTTTTGTTTGTGCTCGTATAAACTCGAACTCCATTTCTACCACTCCATTACACACCTCTTAGGAAATCAGTGTGATATTCACTAACACAATCCTCTATTAGTTCTTGTCCATTTCTGCTTCCTTTTACTTTAATCTTTATTTCATTTATATTCTTTTCACCATTAATATCATCATAATTCTTACTTTTAATTTCACCATTTTCATCTTTCACTTTCACTTTCCTCACGTTCATTTTGTCATCTATATAATGGAGTTGATGAGGAGAGAAATTGGGATTGATTAATTAGACGAGATATGAAGACATTGTTATAATATGGCTATAAGCTTACACAAACTGCACTGGACGGTAATGATTTTTATAGAATAAAAGGGTTAGAGTAGAGTTATGGACACGATGTGATGTATATGGTTGAATCTGATAGATTGATAGATTGATTGATGTCCCGATCTCTCACTGACTTATATACAGGTTCTCCCACTCTAGCCAGCTTAAGTCAGAGAGTACCAGAGAGAGTCTGTTTTCTCTCGGTCGGGCTTGTGTTCTCTCTCTCTTGCCGTTACATCTACGATGATGAATAAGGATTGTGAGATTCGGTCTTTTTTTATGAAACAAAAAACTTAAATTTTTGCCAACGTTTCGACCAAAAATACATTGTCTTTACCACGGTGTAAAAATATGTTCACTACCCTCTGTGGTGTTTGGAGGTGTTCACAACTTTTACTCTTTTCTTAAAATATATATAAGTTAAAGTTGCCATGTAGTGAAGATTTTTTAACATTTCTTATTTTTATGCCTTGATAAAGTCAACATTATTTGTCGAAACGTTGGCAAAAATTTAGGTTTTTTTTATTTAAAAAAAAAAAAGAAGACTGAATCTCACAATTCTTATCCATCGTTTAAGAACGTTCGAGAAGAATCTTCCATAGTTATCTTCGATCTCCATTTTGTAATATTTACCCTCTTCCAATAACATTGTCTGCTATAAAATAACATTTCTTTCATTCATCAATCTCAGTTGCTATTTTTTTTTTTTTGTTACTTGATTTCAATTTACTGTGTGATACCTTCACATTGTTTTTTCAAATATGTTTCTTGCTTAATTACATTTTGTTTATCTACTTTTCAATCCTATCAATTAAATTTCCGATTTCATTCTTCCATTTACTTGACGATCAAATGGTTAACATATTATAATAGTCGTCTGTGGTAAAATAATTAATTAATCGTTTAATAAAAAAAAACTTCGCAAGTTTGAATATAATAACAATTCACCTTTTTTTAATAATTATCCATTTTATTACAAAATCAAATTCTCAACAAATCAGGGTCATACAAAACGATTTCATAACAAAAGTCCTTACTTCGATACTCTCACTTAGATTTCTCTCTATAAAATTATGGATAATTACTAGCCAAATGTATATAATTTATTTATCTTAGCAGTTTATTTTAAATATTTTATTTTATAGATTATACTATCACTATTCAGTGGTCTTGGAGGAGCGGCATCTTTGTTATTACTGTTAGTACCTGTCGGCCGTATTCTTATCTCTTATCCAGAGAACACAATTTTAGAAGTGAACGCTAACCAAAGTAAATTTTTTCATTCTCTCACTCTTAATTTAGTTGTTTTTTTTTTTTATTAAAAATTACAAAAACAACAAAACTACAAAGCTGAATCTAATAAAATTTATAATAAATAAATAAATATTTTAAAGGTGTAATAGATATGAAAATAGCCGAACCATATCCTTGCATTAGACACAGCAATATTACTTTACCAGTGAATTTACAGTTACAAGCGTGCGGCATGATATGTACAAGGACTGCTGAATATTTCCAACCATATGTAAGTATATACGCTTTATATTTTTACCACTATATTGACCTATTTCTTTTCTTTTTGATTATTAAATTCATTTTTTCTTCTTTTTTTTAAATAATTTATAAGTGAATTTGATTTATGAATGAGTCTTTCACTATTAGAATATAATCTAGAAAGCATAATAAAAGATTAAAATAATATAAATTTCGTTTTAAATAAATAATTTCCTACAATTAAATATAACTACAAGTTTTGCAAATGATCAAATAATAAGCTCCATAAGTTATGATATCATTATTCACGTATGTATAGATAATAATAGAGTAGTTAGATACAGGAACCTCTGGAAATAGTGATTTAGCCATTTCTTGAGGATCTAGGCGTCCTTGCGGGTTTCCCAGCTTAACAACACGTACTATGTCAAACATATTTTGGCAAGCAACATCTCCAGCATCCATACAATACACAATAATGCCTCGGAGTACTACTCTATTTGGGCTGGCTTACCAATACATAACTATTACACAGTATTCCTATCTAGACTGGGGCCGGGTGTTGGTCTAATGGTTATGAGCATGGACTTGTAACTGGGAAGTCCCCAGTTCAAGTCTCCGCGTATAACTGTTAAATTTTATATTTGTTTGAAAAATATTAATGGTAAATTAGGTGGCTTCCATTTCCCATTCACGACACTTAATTTTGATGGCTGAACGTTTACTTATTCCCATCAACACAAATACACAAAAACTTCAGATTTTGCCAAGAGTACAAAAATAATGATTTATTCGTAATCTATTTTGTGGCCCAAAATGATTATTTATTATTATTATTATTATAATACCGGGTGCCTGATAGCGTAGGACCTAAGCCTATATGGCTTTTATCCTCCCGATGCCCCCCTCCCATATCATCCCCTTAAATAATCTCCCCCGGTTGCTTACCGGTCAATTTACAATAATCCCAAGATATCCTTGAACTCCAACTCGCCCAGGCAGTCCTGCGAAAGTGGTGCCCTCCCAAATACGTGAAACTTAGTACCAGCGAAAGGGGGACACTGACATAAATAGTGGTACACCGTTTCCCTGACTTCGTCGTCGCATTTCTGACAAATGGGACTAGACGTCCTCCCTATGTTAAACAAGTGACTAGACACCCAAGTGTGTCCAGTCACTAACCCCACCAAGGTCCTCAGACCTGTCCTACTAAGGGACAGGAGATACTCCGAAACTCCCTGCTTAATTCCTGTTATAAATCTTTTAGCTTGAAGGGACCCCTGAGTGTCCCCCCTGGCATTTCTCCAAGACTCTCATCTCCCAAAATCTAATTTGTTTGTCGCAAAACTTCTTCGTGACGGCAAGGGCTGGTTCAGGACCACAAAATGGTAATGATGATCCCTAGATCCGCCCTCTCATTGCACTCTATTCCCGCAAGTCCGAGTATCCAATAGAGACGCACCTTACCCCTCTGAGCCAAAGCATTAAGCCTTCTCCTACATTCTCCCACTAGTTTCGAGCTCCACCATGTCTTGCTAAAAGCCCCCAGTGCGGCCTGACTATCAGAGAAAATCCTTTGATCTCTCCCTGCCACTCCCCCACAAGGCGGCAGCATTCAATGATGCCCACCACGTCGGACTCGAAGACAGTGGCCAAAAAATGATTATTTATTTGACAATCGGAGTGCAGGTTTGCCCATTCTGACAAAAACTGAAGGAGATTTATAAAAGGATCTTATTCTCGCATTAAATATATTTTAACTATAATCGCTAAAATTAAAAAAATAAAATAAAAAATCTGGTGTGAAACACTTGCACAACTTTCTCTTACTCTACTAATTAATACAATTAAATTAAGAAATTTTCATTAAAATTGCAACGCTATAATCTTCAATTAGATTGGCCATAAAAATGGTGGGGGGAGACAATTGTTTTCAGGAAAATGTTTCAAATAAAAGTGATACGTTTCTATTTATGCAGTAAACATTCCAAGTTTAAAGAAAATCTTTGTGACAGTTTTCGTAAAAATTCCCTCCCCCTCCCCCTCCCCCAAAATCAAAAATCTATTCTGCTAAACATAGTATTTTCGGTTGACCGTTTTTATTCAATGATTGTAATGTATATATGTAACTAAATATTATGTAGATGGTAAAACCATATACCATTAGAAGAAACCATAACGCTACTGTTCCCCCCAGAACCCCCCAAAAAATCAATTTTCCCGGGAAAAATGTTTCAAATAAAAGTGATAGGTATTTATGCGTGTAGATTAGATTAGATTAGAACCGGGGGGGGGGCGAGCCTCATTCTACTGCGACCTGCAAGCCGAGGTCTATTGTGGATCCCCTTAAATTATAGCACAACCCCCAGCTTTGCCTTCCTAATCAATCCTAGCAAAGCTGAGACTGGCTCCATCATGAAGCTTCTAGTTTCGGGATTGCCTATCCCCAATTGAAGAAAACTAATCCTCGTAGGGCCGGCGCACTCACAAAGGATGTGCGCCGGGGTTTCTTCCTCTATCTTGCAGAATCGGCATACCGCATTACCGCAAGTTGTAGATGGTGCATGTGTCTGGTTAGCCTACAATGCCCTGTTAGTAGACCCGCAATTAGCCTTATATCCCTTCGGGTATGGCTCAGTAGATCTCTGGTAAATTTAGGCAAATGGCTTTTGATATGGCGTGTGGATAGTATATGAAGTTTAAAGAAAATTGGAGACGTTTTTGAGAACTTAAAACCGCAAAAAACTTAAAAAAAAAACATTGAGTAAAGTCGCACTTATGACTTCTTTTTTTTTCTATGCCGACTCTGAAGTGAGTGTTCCCATTTTCTTTCGGGCAGTCCAATATCTATTTGATTTTAGTTTCCAGTGTGAAACACCTTGGTCATCCAATCCGGCACAAGTCATTAGGTGGGCAGCATCCATTTCCACACCGCTATCACATAGCGGACAGATGGGAAATGGTTTAACACCTATTCGGTTGGAGGTGGGCTTGCAAGTAGTGTTGCCCAGTGGCCAGTCGGAAGTTCGCCATGATCTCACTGCGTGGAAGCTGATGGGACGATTGGGTCTTGCAATAAATTTTCCCATCTTCTCCCTGTAACTTTATTCTTCCAGATGATTTCTACCCTTTCTTTCATTTTATGATTTCTTTCTCTAATCCTTGGTGAAACGTTGCTGAGCCTTCAGGCTGCGAAAGCTGGCAACCTTGCTTCGCTAACCTACTTGCTCGTTTCCCTGAATATCGCAATGACGAGTCACCCATAAGAAGTGATACTTCTGACTGATAGATATTAATTTTCGTGTCTGATGCGGTGATAGTGCCCTAAACGGAATACCAAGTTTAAGCTGAGAGATTCTGTTCACACATCCATCCGCACAAACGGACCATTCTCGCTAGAAACATTTGTATTCAGGGACTTCTAAACTTGTATTTCATGTGAAAACTCAGCTTCCAAAGTCTGGTCGGATTGCAATACTTCCTCTTAATAGGCCTAAGAAAAGGTAGAAAGGATATAAAAAGAAGTAAAACATTTAAGGTAACTATTAAGAGAATGTATAGACACTATAAAAGGCCTTCTTCCATCCATTCCCTTGTCAACTCATTTCCAAATCACCATTCTATTCCTCTTGCCATTCTAAACCTTCCTTCACTTCCCATCCCAGGTTCTTCTTGGTCGGCCGCGGTGTCTCCTGCCTTCCACGTTCGACTCGTATATCAATTCTGCGATTCTTTCATGTTCCATTCGGGCAACGTGTCCGAACCATCTTAGTTGGGTTCTTCTAATCGAGTCTAGGACTGGTTCTATACCTAGATCTCTTCTTACTGGGATATTTCTAACCTTATCTCTTTCTAGTCTTCCTTACAACCTTTCTTAAATTTAATGGCACGAATTTGACTTTTCAGTCTTGCCGTTAAGGACCAAGACTCACTATGAATATATGACAATATTAGTAAGTACACAGATTTGTATATATCTATCTTCACTTGGGCGCAGACTTCTTTCATTTCCAGGGAACTGTTTCTAGAAGCGTGAAAAAACTTCCTACCGCACCTAGCCTTCCATTCTACCTTTCTTCATTTACGTGGGCATCCAAGTATTTAAACATTTTCACATGTTCCACTATTTCTCCCCAGCCTTCATCTTTATTCACCTGCTACTGTTACCTATCACCAATAGTATTATTATTATTCATTATTTGTCTGTGGGGAGGGACCAAACCCTACGCTATCCAAAGCCTCACTAGGCCCATATAGCTACCCTAAGAAAAAACACAACAAACCGGGTCTAGAACAAAAATCCAGACCCGTTTCTAATCCATCTAAGATTCAACGCAGTCCGAATAAATCGGACAATAACCTAAAGTGGAAATAGCCTAAGCTCTTCCACAGACATCCTATTCCGACCAAAGATCCTGAAACTAATTTCCTCACAACCCAGGCAATCAGTCATAAGATGGATGAGTGTTTCCTCCTCTGTCTCACAGGCTCTACAAAATGGATCCAGCATGAGCCCCATTATGTAGAGATGTCTCCTTAAACCACAATGTCCAGGAAGAGATCCAACTAGATGTCTGACAGCGCTCCGTGAAAAACACAGCAACGTCTCACTAATGGCCTTGTCCGGACCCCCGATGAGCATTTTGGACTGCCGAAAACCAACTATGCTCATCTACAAGGAAGAATGCTGTGAAGCTGTCCATGTCTGGAAGCCTAACAGACATGTGCCCAGAAGGCACGCCAACAGCAGGCTTGGGACCAATGAAAGGAAGAGAGGCACCTAATTTGGCAAACCTATCCACCTCCTCATTCCCAAAAATTCCGATGTGACCTGGCACCCAGATAAAAGCACATCCTTCAGAGAAAAAAGCTCTTCTAGTCTTTTAGAACATTCTAACACCAACCTGGAAGTGAAGACACATGAACTCAGCGCCTTCAGCGCAGCTTGGCTGTCCGAGCAGATACAAACACCTTTTAAGTTAGTGTTACGTTTCGCTGCTTTTCAGATAGCTCTAGGCAGTAGGGCACTGGCCTGTCGGGGGCGGGAGCATGGTTTCAGGAGTTGGATAGAGGGAGTTCGGTGGCCTTGGGTGGGTTGGCCACGGTCTTTCAGGCAGAGGTGGTGGGCATTATTGAATGCTGCCACCTGGTGGGGGAGTGGCAGGGAGAGTTCAAGGAAGTGCGGATTTTCTCGGATAGCCAGGCCGCACTAAGGGCTTTGAGTAAGCCTTGGTGGAGTTCGAAATTAGTGGGAGAATGTCGGAGGAAGCTCAACGCTTTGGCTCGGAGGGGTAAGGTGCATCTCTATTGGATACCCGGACATGCGGGAATAGAGGGCAATCAAAGACGTTTCGCGACAAACAGATTAGACTTTGGGAGACGAGTGCTTTGGAGAAAGGCTGCGGGGACACGCAGGGGTGCCTCCAAGCTAAAAGATTTATAAAGGCAGGTAAGCAGAGAATTTCGGAGTATCTCCTGTCTCTCAGTAGGACGGGTTTGAGGACCTTGGTAGGAATAGTGACTGGACACACTTGGGTGTCCAGCCACTTGTTTAATATAGGAAGGACGTCTAGTCCCATTTGTCAGAACTGTGACCACGGAGTCAGGGAAACGGTGTACCACTACCTTTGTCAGTGTCCCCGTTTCGCTGGAACTAGGTTTCGTGTCTTTGGGAGGGCATCACTCTCGCAGGATTGTCTGCGCGAGCTGGAGTTTCGGGATATCTTGGGATACTGTAGACTAACCGGTAAGCTACCGGGGGAGATTCATTAAGGGGATAGGGGGTCTCGGTGGATAAAGGCCACATAGGCTTAGGTCCCGCGCCATTAGGCACCCGAATTACAATAATAATA
>JAAEAF010003619.1:0-91738 GCA_011037195.1 Triatoma infestans | reverse complement strand
ACAATAAATATTAATAATTGTTATGTCCATTTTACCATATAAATATTTCAAATTGTATTTTAGTCAAAAAACAAAAATCATTAATATTAATATTAACTGATTGATATCTTCTCGGCAGTTTTTGAAAATTTACTAATCATGTGCAATAGATCATTTAAATATTCACTCGTTTTAATGCAAATTTTTAATATTTCCATTTTGTTTACGTCCGGTCTTGTTTTTTTTTTTGCTTTTTTTTTTAAATAAAGTTTACTGTCATGAATTTTAGTGATACACATTGATATGAAATATCTATATAGATATTACTGTGTGTTGTGTGTGGTTTGTGTGTGTGTGTGTGTGCGTGTGTGTGTGTTTGTGCGTATATTTTTTTTTAATAAACACAAAGAAGTTAAAAGACAAAAGAAGGGGAAAAAAATATAATTGGAAGTAGAGAAATAGGAGATGAAAGGAATGGAGAAATTGCCGCTAATGAGACCTGTGTATATTCTAAGTGGTATACGTTCTTAGTAAAACGGCAGAATAAAGTTCTTCCACAATAAACTTAAGTTTTTACCGTTATACCCAAGGAGAGAAACAAAATGTATTTATATTAAGAATTATAATGTGCAATACCTATAATTTTTCTAAAACATAAACTGGCTAATAAATCTTTTACATTCATTAATATACGTATGTAAGGAATAAATTAGAGAAATTAAATAAAATCCACTTATCCAGAGTACGTTCTCAGGTATCAAATAAAATTTTTAGGACTAATAAATTAGTCACTAAATAATCCAATCAATCTTGAGAATAATTCACTAAGCTTAGCTATGCTAGCTCACCATCGTTAGAACAAGAAAAATCTAACGTGAAACACTCACACATAACTTTCACTTACTCCAGTTCTCAAAATAATAATTGACAACATTTTATAGTTTGTGTACACAAATTTAATGAAATTCGTCGAAAACTGAAAAAAAAAAAAAAAACGTTCAATAAAAGCGCACTTCCGGTTTACTAATTTTCTTGAAACACGGAATTTTGGCCAATCTATTTATTTTTAATTAAGTTTGTTTGGATGATAGAATTGTATAATCAATTATGATAGCAATTTAGAGAAAAAACATAACCCCTCCCCAATCCTAAAAGTGCCCTTAAATAAATTTTCCCAGAGAAAAGTTTTAAATAAAAGTTATAGATCATTGTATGTGTAGTTTATATTGGAAGTTTCAATTTATATTTTTATTTATATTTCACTTATATTATATTTATATTTTATTTATATTATCATTTTGTTTTAAAATTTATATCAGTGTAATGGTACCGCAGAGATAATGCAACCAGAGCAGAGAGAACAGAGAGAAGACAGGCCCTCTCTGGTTAACAGAGATTACTCTCTGATTCAAGCAGGCTAGAATGGGAGACCCTGCGTATATAAGCCAGTGGGAATCAATCTAGAGCTATCTATCAGATTCAACCATACATCGCATCGTGTCATATCTCCACTCCCACCTTTTATTCTATCAGTTTCATTATAAAGTTCAGTGCAGTTGGTGTAAATTTATAGCTACATTATAACAGTGTCTTCATATCTCGTTCATTCAATCAAACCTAATTTCTCTCCTCAACAACTCCATTATATCAGAAACTTGAATTTTGACTTGTTATTTTCCGAATTGAATTTAGTATTTTATCAATTGTACTCGTATATTATGTGGACAGTTCTGTTATATAATTGTTTTAAATACATAGATGTTAGGAAGGATACATAAGCAGAAGGGAAAGGATTAGCTCAGTGGTAGCGCGCTGGACTAGCAACGCGGAGGTCCTGGGTTCGAGTCCAGCTGCTGCCCTTAGATTTTTTTTTCTTTCTAGGAGCCTCTTACAGCTCACTGTCCGGTAATGGACAGTGTTGTCTGTAACGAGAGAACGTTGTCCGGAGGCCGGCAGTGCACTGAAAGTCTCCGATCTTTGGGATAGCTATATGGGCCCTGAGGGGCTTTCGATAGCATATAGAGCTTGGTCCTTCTCCACATACAATAAAAAAAGTAAAAATTGAATAGTAAAATTAAAAAAAGGAAGGGCTGTATACGCGGGGTTGAATAATGAATTCAATTTTGAAAATAAAATAAAAGGACAAATCAAAATTCAATTTCTGATATAAATTAAAAAAACATAGTTAGATAAAGTAAAAATTAGTACCTATGGAAGCAACCAATAGATAAAATAGATAAGTAAAATAAAAAAATTAATTACAACCATCAATCGTAATCATAAACCAAAACAATGTAAATTGCACTAAGAGAAAGCCTTAATAAATAAAAATAAAAATAATAAACAAATAAAAATATTCCTCAATGTTAATATAATTGAGTACTAAGGCCAATAATATGTAAATAATAATATGTAATAATGTCATGGTAAATTGCATATGAACGTAAATAAAAAAAAAAGAAAGTAGAAATTGAACTAGTATTAGCCCAGTATACTTGGTGGTGGAAAATTAAGAAGAAACAAGCTGGGCGCTTTAACAAAATATGGCAGGTGCTTCGACAGTACTATTATGGTTCTGGTCACAAGCATCCAGCCGGACATCTGGTCCTTTCTACTACTTACTGCACATTATACCATTTTTAAATACGTAGTATCTACAAACTAGGCGCTTCTTTTTACTTTCTAATAAGATCATTTCATTACAGATCATGTCAGATTTTCGATAATTGCGTTAAAATTGAAAATACATGTTTTGGAGTTCCCTTGAATATGAACAAAGTTTTCAGCATGTGCGTGTGTGTGTGTGTACCTGTGTTTTAACAGAATATCTCAAAAACTAAAAAAAATCGCAAATAGCTCAAACTTGATATTGCGTTTAGTAGGTACTTCCATCGCAAAAGATTTCTGGCAAAATTCATCAACCGGGAAGTGGTTGTAGTTGGTTCCGCAGAGCTGGAAAAAGCATCAGAGATATTTTCTGTGATAGCCTGGTTGTTTTTGTGGTCATCAACCGATTTCGGGCGTTCACCTATCATCAAGGATGTTTTTTCGTCAAACAGTGTAAAATAACAAAAACTTGGCACAGAACAAATACAGTTGATAAATTCAAACCGGAAGAGGCTTTACGGAGTGTAGTCTTGAGTACAGTCTAACAATAATAATAATAATACTGCGTAAAGGGAGTGAAGATTATTGTAGTACAAATCGTTAACTTTAACATATATTTTTTCAATGGCAGATTTCTTTTTACGTCCTGCTTTTCTTTCCGTTTCTTTAAACTTTTTTTGCCTCTTCCATTGAGTGAATAGGAACCAAACTAATATTGTCAGGCCAATTTCCATAGCAGAAGAGAACTATTGTACCCTATTACTTACATTCTTTCCCCTTTGCTAGTATTGGATTGTAGGACTGTATTTTCTTATTCCAAAGAGTTCTTTGGCAGTATTTGCATATGCTTTGCTTACTTTTTGTTACAAATATTTTCCAGTTTATTAAAAATATTTTTCAGTTACTTGTCTGCCACTAATTATGGCCGTATCCAAGGAAGTTAGTTCCATAGTAAATTTATCTGTTCTTATTTAGCGGGTCCGATTGAAAATTCTGAATATTTAAGACGTCTTTAAAGCTATTCCGAATGGCGGAAGAGATCCAAATGATTGATATATTTTCTTAATCCCAAATAAATATATGATTAATTCGCACTTTTAAGTAATGCATAATGATTCTCTAATATAGCCTTTTCAATGAATTTATATGCATTACAAAGTAATAAGCAAAAAAATGAACATAAATTCTGTTAAATATATGGATGGATCCGCAATGCTGGATAACATCTGGTATTTTGTCCGTCGTAGCATGCATATTTATTTTCTTCCTGTCCGGTTTCGGATTTTCATCCATCGTCAGAACAAATTCACCAAGTTCTCGTGTAGAGAGTTCACTTCAACGTAAAGATTACGTTGAAAAAAAAAGAAGAAGATTACGTTGAAGTGAACTCACTACACGAACTTGGTGAATTTGCTCTGACGACGATGGATGAAAATCCGAAAGCGGCCAGGAAGAAAATAAATATGCATGTTACGACGGATAAAATACCAAATAAATTCTGTTACTTTAAGAAAAGTTGGGTTTTGTGTGAAAAAAAAAGATTAGTCTTCAATGGACAGTTATACAGGAATGAATGCCTAACGTCACACCGCTCCCAAGCCAATATAATGAATTTTGCTTTAAAAAAAACTGTTTCAGATAAATATAGCTCCTTACAATAAATTATTACACCAAAATAAAAGAAAAAAATAATTTGGAAAATACGAAAAATACTACAATAAAGTGATAATTCAGGTTGACCGGATTTTAACCAAAACTTTATTGAGAGATCCCCCTAGTAGAATTTAAACGAAATATTAAAAGGTTTATCTTTTAGCAATTTTTCAGGTTTTTGTGTTAAGTACACCAAAAGCAAGCACACATACGTACGTACACACAAAGATTTATTTGTGTCACATTTTTTTTTTTTTAATTTTTTTTCAGACGAAGGGGATTTCAAAACATCCAATTCTAGTGGAAACTCTGTTTTTACAAATTTTAAATCGAACGATTCCTCAAGGGAGCATTCTTTCACCTCTACTATATACTATGTTTATAGCTGACTTACCAACTCATCCAGATACAATTACTTTTACATTTACCGACGATACTGCAATTCTTTCTCTTCATGTGGATCATCCCGTCATGGCAACTCGTGCTCTACAATCTCATCTTCATATTCTTGAACCTTGGCTCCGGCAGTGGAGGATCAAAACAAACGAACTTAAATCCAAACTCATAGTATTCACCTTAAACAAAAAAAACTATTGCGAACCAAGTACGATATTTCGCATTATTTCTTGACAAACGACTAACATGGAACCCTCATACCAGACTGAAACGAATTGACTGCAACTTAAGGTATAAAATTGCTAAAACGACTACTTTACAAACGTTTGAAAACTGACTTTAAAGAACAAGTAAATGCTATACATTGCTCTTTTAGTCCCTCCATTTGGACATACGGCATAGAACTCTACAGCACTGCAAAACAATCCAACCTTAACCGACTTCAAACTCTACAACCCTAAGATCCTAAGAACAGTAGTTGATGCTCCCTTCTAATGTCTCCAACCACACAGATTCCACTCCGACCTTAACATTCCATTCATGTCAGAGCTAGCCCAATTTCGTTACACAAAATTTCACTTCAAACTAAATTGTCACCATAATCCTCTGATCCAGAATATGCCCCCCAGAACACTGCTCAAAAAATCCTTGTCGGAGGTTGAAGCGGCGGTGGCCACGCGACCATCTTAACGTACAACGTCGACCTCCTAGGGTAGCAGTTGCTGTGTAAGCTTGCCATAGTGGCAAACTAACGGCTTCCATCCCTGGATGATGGTCGTCATTCATATCTCTCAAGTAACATGTACATATGTATATATAGACTAATATGTATATATATGTACACAAATTACGCACTCATAACTTTTGCTTGTTGTTCATTGTATACAGTTGCAAAATAAATTAATAAATTAAAAAAAAAATCGAACGCACTACTTTTTTTTGTTATTTTTACAGCATTAAACGAAAATAAAACCATATGGTGCGTCTTTACATGTACATACGTTACATTTCTTGTACATGTACATATCACACTGTATACACTATTCATTTTATTTCATTTTTCACCTATCATTTTGTCATCAATGTTCATAACCATAACTGGAAGTATTGTCAGATTTTGTACACACAGTTTTTTACTGGAAATACATTGTTTGAGGTGAACGTGGTGTGTGTGTGTGTGTGTGTGTGAGTGTGTGACATCATAATTCAAAAACAAACATTTTTCAGGATCCACAAACTTGATATATTATATATCGTTTAAATATTACCGAATTCCGACAGAAAAAGTTTTCGTTTAAAATCCGTTTTAGCGGAAATTCCACCCGAACTCAATTTTTTTATAGGTTTATATCTGTGCAATTAGTATTCCAAGTTTTAAAAGTAAATCATTGTAACCAAATTTTTAAGTGAATTACACACAAAAAAAAACAACTCAAAAATCTATTCTGTAAACACAATTCCGGTTAATCGATTTTCTTCATTTTTTTTTTCAAATTTTAGCAATGCTTCTCTCGTATCTAATTAATACTATATATCAGACATATTTTCCATGATAGCCTGCTGCTTCTTTTTGTGGTCATCGAGCGGTTTTGGGTGTTCGCCCCGAATCATCAGGGGTTTTTTTTTTAGTCAAAACATCCTGATGTTGGGCGAACGGTTGAAACCGGTCGATGACCACAAAAAAGAAGCAGGCTACTATCACGGAAAACCACACTGTTGCTTTCCAGCTCTGCGGAACGAATCACAACAAATATTATATAGATTGCAGAAGCATAATTGCATAGAAGTGATGCTTTAAAGTAAAGCTTAACATTATTCTTAGTCCTAAGATCTCTCCAATAGTCAATTTTCCCGGGCTAATGTTACAAATAAAAGCGTTAGATATTTATGTGTATAAACTAGCTAAACCCGGCTACGCTTAGCTGTGGCTCAGTCTGATTTTAATTATTAGGGAAGTAAATAGAAGTATGATAGATAGTTAACATAGATTCAGCAAGAAAACACATCATTCAATTTAATACCCTACTTTGCGTTGCTGTGAACTGAAAGGAAAGAAAGAAAAAATGTTTTAAACTGAAAGAATATTTTTAAGAGCTGAATGCGCTGTTCTACCCTCCTTCCATCAACGTAGCAGCATTACCTGAAGAAGTAAGTGCTAACACAATATGGCCATTTGAACGGATTTTAGCCAGGATTAAGGAAATTAAGAACGCTTTTCTAGTTCCACCTGGAGCGTCCAAATAGTAAATCCACCGGATTGGTTGGTCACAGCTAATATGATGGTATCAAATGCTATCTTTTGTTCTTGAAGGAGTTTCAGTGTATTTTCTTGGGCGAATATTTTCTTGGAGCTGTAAGTCATTTCTGGTGTATGATTACTCTCTGAGCAGTTCTCTCTCGAATGTTACATTAATCGACTTATTCGGTATTGTTACTCTCAATAGTGCCAACAGCTTGCCACATATTGCAAGACAAAGATCCTCAATGAAGATTACGCTTCATTGTATATTTCTTCTGTGAAGAAATCCAAACCATGATTGCGTATTCTTGACGTATTCTGTGCAGAATATCTTCGGCAGAGAGCGCGCCACGATCGCAACGCGTCTGCGTCTGTCTATTTCTGCCAAACTCACGAAACGCTTGGAATTTCCCATTTCCGTGGGAACTTCGGAATAAAAAAATGTATATATAAACACTCTTATATAGAAATGCAACGTTGATGTAAAAATTTCAAGTCAATCCGTCGACTGACTACTTTTCGAGTTTTGCGACAAACATACGGATGCTGAATTTTTACATATAGATTTGTAAACGAAGTTCAATGAAAAAATCGTTCGACGCCGTTTTCGTGGAAATCATGAAGAATCTTAGAAAAAAACATTCTGTCAAGTTAATGATTTTGTCCTAAACCTTCTTGTCAGATGCTGTGATAGTGTATCTAAACGGAATATCAAATTTTTTTCATACTCAGCGGTCCTCAAAACACACGTATTTCTGGTGAAAATGCATTTTTCTATTTCGAAAATTTACTTGCTCTTACTTAGGACTAAGAGAAAGTAAAGAGAAGTATAGTTTTATAAGAAACTAGGCTGGTGTGTAATGTAGTTTTTATTATAGTTGTAGGGATATATGGGTGTGTAGAGTTGGGCGCGCCTTATTATGGCGGCAGAATTATTATTAGTTCGAAGGCTGGCCCCAGAATGGGCCAAGCAATGCTTGGGTATATCAAGGGACGTGGGGAGTGCTGCTACACACACTGCATTATGTAGTAGTAGTATATCAGCAGAAGAGGAGGTGACCTAACCTAGAATACCAGCTGCTGTTCCTTCAATATCAGCTGGCTTCATTTCTTCAGCCCCATCATATTTTATATATATATATATATTACCGCTTTTCTAGTTAAGCTTTTCTTCCAGCCCCTCTCTTCATTATTATTTATTCAACTCTTCTCATACGTTAAAAATGAACCATCACGCTAGAATGAGAACACCGTGGAGGGGGGAGTAGGTGCCTTGTAAACTATATTATTAACCCCTATAAAATATATATATATATATATGTATATACATACATACCTGTTTCTTTTAGAATTACCCTCATCATCAATTAGCCAGGTATATGATGCAGTCTCTTCCCTTCTTATTCCGTTCCATATGTTTTTTCTATATTCATTGTAGTAAGCTGACCTTGTTAACTTCAAAAAAAAAAAAACTGATCGAGTCGAGTTTTAAATTAAGTCAAAAAATTTTGTTTGAAATTTACATAACTTTTGCAACTGCATTAGATACAAAATTATAAAATTCACAGGTTTTTTTGTTTGTTTTTTTAATCTTGACATTATTACTCAGTTGTAAGTCTCAGTTGAAAGAACATTTATTTACCCTAGCTAGCTATTTGCAGATAGTTAAAGTGATTGTAACAAACTTCATTAACATTTGAAATCTAGCGTCAATAAATATTCAAAACATAACCAGAAATGCCATATTTTCGGTACAATATTTCACTTGGTATTATGTGTGAAGATAGTGTACGAAATTTAGAGATAATCTTTGGAGCCAGTTTCGAGAAAATCACGCAAAATGGAAAAAATTAAAAAATTAACCGTTAAAAAAAGTCGCACTTCCGTTTTGATAGATTTTTTATTCAAAAAAAAAAAAAAAATGGCTGTGGTATACGAGTTATCACAAACGAGGTATCAAGTATGAGCTTCCTGCGCATTTTCATTTTTTTTTTTTTTTTAGATATTTTATCAAACTCAGGGAAACCTATTTCCCAGTGAAAACATAATTTCGAAACTTTTGACACGTGCAAAAAAGATGAAAAGATAGTAATAGTTTTCTTAAAAGATAAATCATGATTCAAGATTAAAAGAACGGTGACCTACTATAGCCAATAGTTATTATGAACGCCAGTATAATGGAGTTGATGAGGATAGAAATTGGGATTGATTAATTAGACGAGATATGAAGATACTGTTATAATATAAGTTTACACAAACTGCACTGGACTTGTAGTGATTTTATAGAATTAAGAGTGAGAGTAGAGTTATGACACGATGCGATTTATATGGTTGAATCTGATAGATAGATAGATGTCTAGATCACTTACTAGCTTATATACAGGTTCCCCACTCTACCTGCTTAAGTGAGAGAGTACCAGAGAGAGTTTGTTTTCTCTCGGTCGGGCTTGGCTCTCTCTCTTGCCGTTACACCAGCAAGTATATTCTGATGCCCTAACTGTTCAGTATGGTCTTTAAATGCTTTCAAGAAATATAGAATGTGATTTCTTTATGAAATTTATAGTTGCAGTCCTTTTCCTTTCAGGAAGTGTAGCCCCAAACATGCCCTTCAAACTGACACATCATATTCGCTTTTCTTCCTGGTAAAACCTATAAAGTGATCGTCTACTTCTAGAATCTAGTTTGTATGTGTTCTTAAATCTGAAGTGGCCACTGAGTTGGCTGAGTGACTGAATCTAGGCAAATATTAATTAGTCTTGTAATGTACCCATGTTTTAATAGCTGTAGTCTTAATGTATTTTATTAAGACGATCCACTGCTTCGTTGTCTTTTTCTCTAAGTGCAGAAGAACCAATCGATAAATACTTTGTTTTGCTTCTGAAGCATTAGGATTCTCGCGCAACGCTATGCAAACCTTGAAGTGCCCTAAAAATTGCTACCACTGAGCGCAGCTCAATTTTCTGAAAAGATGAAAACTTGAATCAAGCCTTAAGAACACGATGCAGCGCTATGATTATCACGATTAGGGTTGGATCCATTTACTGGACATTGTGGTTTAAGGAGAAATGTCTATGTAATGGGGCTCATGCCGGATCCATTTTGTAGAGTCTGTGAGACAGAGGAAGGATGAAACACCCATCCATCTTATGATAGATTGTCTAGGTTGTCAGGAAATTAGGTTCAGGACCTTTGAACGAAACAGGATATCTGTGGAAGAGCTTTGGCTATTTCCCCTTAAGGTTATTGTCCGATTTGTTCGGACTGCGATGAATCTTAGATGGATTAGACCCTAGATATTTGTTCTAGATCCGGTTTGTTTTTTTTTTCTTGAGGTAAGCTATATGAGCCCAGTGGGGCTTTTGATAGCGTAAGTTTGGTCCCTCCACACAGAAAAATAATAATAAATAATAATCACGATGAGCACATTCTGAAATTGGCTAGCTTACCTAGGTTTTACCGCAGGGTATAGAACCTCGGCTTGACTTGAATACTCCGACATATTCATCTTCTTCTTCCTCCATCAAGGAATCATTCCTTTACCTTAGAAGGCTTATTCATGGCTTTCCTGTAAAATCTTACTAATAGGTTGTAAAATGACATAAATGAATGTAATTTCATTTTTTTGTTTTTCAAGTTTTCGAAATCGATAAATATTAATAGACGCTTTTCCAAGCTGTACTTACGAAAGCTTATTTTAATTATTTGAAAACCTTTTACATATTTTATTAATGGATATCCAACTAGCAGAAATAGTGAAAAATTTCGATACAAATATGATAAATTATTAAATCTTATTTTCTTCTTATTTACTGAATAAATACGGTCTTATCAAAAACAAAATTATTATTATTTTATATTTTGTGACATAAGATGATAGTATGGAAGCTTGAATGTAACCCGGTTGATGTAGTTGGATTTAGCCCTGCCCCCGCCAAATTAGGAAAGCTCTGTTGAAGCCCCTCTGGCTTGCCATACACTGAGACCTTAACTCCCTCTCTTTACGATCGATACCTTGCTGGCTTCACCAGTTTACTTCCTACTTTTACAAACTTTTTTTTATTTTTTATTTCATATCCTTTTTTTTTTTGTTAACAAAAGAAGTATTTGTTTAGATTATAATATTATTTTAGAAAAGTGATATTTGGAAGCTAACCAAAAAGCATACGTAATTGTTAGTATCTAGAATGATTTCCTGTTTTAACTCTTTTTAAGTATTTGAAGAAAATAAGACATTTTTTGACATGGCTGGAAACATTTAAAAAATGTTCAATTATAAGTAATTAACAAATATTAAATTAATGTTTTTAAATTTAATTTCAGTCTGAGTTTTCGATTAGTGGCACACAAAAAAATTATCTTTGTATTTTAGCGCCTCATTTCAACAAAACCGAGGAAGGTTGTAATAAGTAATCAAAAAGCATAGAACAGATAAATAGAATTTAAAAAAAAAATACATTTATATGACTCGGTGTGGCATGATCTGCAACTTTATTTTGTCATATTGTCTGTAGGTCGTAATGCAAATGTACGTAATGTTTTGGTGTGGAAAATGGATAAATATATTACTAATACTTTAAAATAAATTAGGCTAATTAATAGAAATAAAATTTAAAAAAACGGACAGTCACACTCCTGTTAATACAAATTTATGTATAGTAACAAATTTGTTGAAACTTCAAATTATACCCATTTGTTCTAACATAAATATAGAACTAGCTGGAGGGGAGGGGGGGGGGGGATAAATACAAATCTATCAAACCCAAACAGGTAGGGAAATGAAGAAGCGTCAATCAGAGTTGGGTAAAACGTAATTTCAATTACGTTTCTCGTACAATTACGATTTCTTACCAATCATTGTAATTTGAAATTGCAGAAATAAAATTACAGTAACAAATAATTGTAATTGATAATTGCAGTTACTTTCTGAAGCATTGTAATTGTAATTGTGGTTCACAATTACAATAACTGGTTGAACCAAAGTAATTCAATTACCAAATACAATTACATGTGATTGTAATTGTACTTCTGCAATTATTAACACGTAAATGGCACTAAACAAAAATAATTAGATACAACTCAAGAGACTGAATTCTCCTGAAATTTTTGCTAATTGTTAATGATAATTGGGAGATCGAATTTATTTAACCCAAGAGATTATTGAATGGAAATGTGGCAGAGTTTACTTTTGTTCAATTACTCAATTTTTTTTTTGTATTTGTATTTGTAATTCTATTACTGCAAATACAACTACATATAATTGTAATTGAATTACAGGTAATTGTAATTGTAATTAAATACCATAAATTATATAATTAGAAGATAATTTTAATATATTCAATGACCCAATGGTCTGTACAATTTACCATCTTTGGCAACTACCTCCGCTACTAATTGTAGATCCCTATAATTTTTATTGTGATTGGTTCCGCAGAGCTGAGATATATTCCGTTGTACAGAGCGAATTCAGTTTACACACTGGTGTGGACATTATCGTTGGGTTTGGGTATCGTATCCAGGCCGCTCGCACCAATTGCGAGAACTGCCCTTTGTGGATAAACCCTAAGAAGAATAATCGCCAAATGTCATTTTAACCATTATCGATTTATACAGAAAGAGAGGATATATATATATCCTTCACACTAGAGAACCATATTATGTTATGATCAAAAGCTTGAAACTGAAAGAGTAATTGATTATTGTAAACAATTATTGCTGAGTGTATAAACTGAATTTGCTGTGTGCAAGTCTGTGTTATCACACTGTTTGACAAACGCATCCTAAAGATGGGCGAACGCCCGAAACCGGTCGATGACCACCACAAAAGAAACAGGCTATCACGGAAAATATCTCTGACCCTATAATTTAATTCTTCATATGCTGTGTCATTATCGTTGGTTTTGGGTATCGCATTCCAGGACGCTTGCCACCAAATGAGAGAACCGTCCTGTGAAATAACCCTAAGAAGAATAGCCTTCAAATGTCATTTTATTGATTATCGATTTATACAGAGAGAGAGGATGGATATATATATGTATCCTCCTTACTAGAGAACCATACTATGTTATGACCAAAACCATGAAACTAAAAGAATGATTGACTATTGCAAACAATTATTCAATCTTATTGCAATAAAAAAAAAAAAGTATCACTAATTAATTTTTTAATTTGATTGAACCAAATGGGCAGCAAATATTCTGAGTAATCTTCTTTCTTTTTTTCCTTTTTTTAATTTAAGCCGCGTCAAGATATCTATGGTCATTGGCGCACAGAGCCTTCCCAGTGCACTGCCTGCCTCCGGATAGTGTTCTCTCATTACAGAGACAACACTGTCCATCACCGGACAGTGAGCTGTAAGAGCTCCTAGGAAGAGAAAATGTAAGGGTAACACGGCTGGATTTGAACCCAGTCCCTCCAGCTTGGGAGTCCAGTACGCTAACCACTGACCTAATCCCTTCCCTTCAAAGTAATCTGACTATATAATTCATTTTTAACTCATAAATTTAAAATAAAAAAGCAGCCCACAGAAATTTATGTTACCAAATACAAAGCTGTAATTTCACCATTTTATTACCTGAAGAGGCTAAAGGTAGAAGCAGGTAAAAGTAATTTTTTTTTTTTTACTTTCACTTACTGCCGCAAGAGAAAGTTTGCCAATCCTGCACAAATTTTTGAAATTTAATTTTTAGCAGAATTGCTGTTTTGACGTCTCATTTATATGGGAAAACGTTTTAGTTGATTGCATGTTAATTGGAAGTGACTTTTATCACTTCAGTGATATTCCTTTAAAACCTTTTTACCTTGCTGTCCAACAAAGTTGGTTTATACTGGTACTAGATGACAGACAAAATATAGTTTTACATCTCGTTCAATTGCCACTAACATATTCATATTACCTGAACTCGAGTATAAACTGGTGTGAAACACTCACATCATATATAAATTTAAGGCGCGTCAACATCTATGGTCGGAAAATTGGCGCCCGGAGCTTTTTTCAGTGCACTGCCAGCCTCTGGACAGTGTTTTATCGTTACAGACAATACTGTCTATCACCGGACACTGAGCAGTAGAGGCTTCTAGGAAGAAAAAAATCTAAGGGTAACACGGCTGGCTTCGAACCCGGGTCTTTCAGCGTGGGAGTCCAATACGCTAACCACTGAGCTAATCCCTTCCCTTTGGTGCTTTTGATACAATAATTATATATAAAATACAAATAATCTTTAAACTTAAAATTGTATTCATTTGTTTTAACATCAATATATATTGGTGTTGGAGCAACAAATTAATACCTACCCAAACAGGTATAAAAGTGATTTACATTGTAGTCGCTGAAGAATGCACCAATAACATTAAACCCAGCCCATAAAAAAAAAAAATTATTTGAATTTTAACATCATATATTCCGCAAAGAACACAAAAAACGATTTTTTTATTTATTTGTTTGCTTTAAATGTTTGAAACAAAAGTAATAGGCTTATATTTGTGCCGTTAGTATTATGAGTTTATAAGAAGTCGTTAGTAGTTAGTTACGAGTAAATTTCAAAAAAAAACTCAAAATATTTATTCTATAATAGCAATACCAGGTTGTTAAATCGATTTTTTTTTTGCAAATTTAAAGTTCTCCAAATTAGAACCTTTCCACATTCACCGGAAGTGGATAGTTTTTTGTACGTAGATAATGTATGAAGTATGAAGGAATAAAAATGTTGGTGTTGTTTTCCAAGAAATTCGCGAGGAAGTGAACAAATATATATATATATAATATATATATATATATATATATATAGTCGCACTTCCGGTTGATGGATTTTGACCAAAACTTTATTGTCAATATGGTGGTGGTACATTTGATCTCTTCTTACAGCATTACAAGAAAATAAAAGAATATATGGTTAAAAAGAAATAATAATAATAATAATAATTTATATTAAATATAAGTAGCCTAGTAGCCATATTATTATTCTGACGTAATCTAATTAGCATTCCCCTTTTTTGGTATATATTATTATTTAATACTGATATGGGCACTTTATATCATCCACACCAAAATACATAATCCAGCTAGCCGTGTTATACAATGTTAACGTGTAGCTGGTACATGTGTGTGGTGTAGTAGCTAGAGTGAGAGCTAAAACCAAGCTCAGTTTACACACGTCCTGCACAGCCAGTTGTATGGTAGTGGGATAAATGTATAAAGTTTGTAGTATCAATTGGTGGGGGTACATTGAGAGATGACGTCATGGTCTGGCGCCACATCCTGTCTTGACCTCGCTAACTTACCTTCAAAAGCCCTTGTACAAATGTTATCTCTCTACCTTCATAGCTTTAACTTCTTCTCTTTCTCTAACATTTCGCCTTCCTTTTTTTTTTTATTCTTTGTATTTTTTGTTTTTTTTATAAAAATAATTAATAAAGATGGAGTGAGTATTTTATTTTATTTATATACTTTTATTTACACTTTACTTTTCTGTTATCAAATGCCGTATTGTGATTTGTTCTTTTTTTTTAAATCTAGTATGATTCACACCATTTTCTCTTAGCGCAATTTTCTTAGTTATAATTGACGAAATTTTCTTCAAACTTATAGTTTGTATTAAATATTTAATTGTATTCAACGTTATATCAATCAATGAAAGCAGAGACGGTTCAATACGTGAAACTTGAAGCGATTATTTCTGGCGGCACTTTGAAAGGTGCGATAAATAGTGGAATTAAAACTAAATAATTAAAACCAAACTTTTAAAATAAGATGACAATAAAAAAAAATAATCTGATAATAAAATATGACCAACTTCAAACAGTAAATGTTTAATTTTATTATAGTTCGACAATTTAGTTGTGAAACCTAAATGGGTGGGCGGAGTTAAATGACGTCATAGCTGCTAGAAAGCTAGTAGCAATGGGCGGAGCTTAACTACCGTTTAGATATCACAACTAAGTTGTCGAGTTATACATTAAATAAACAGATAACATTTTCCCTTGTATTTTCTTTTAATTTTAAAATGCAAAAATGAGATCTGAGAAAATTATTGAAAATAAATAAAACTTTACTTTTTTATACTATTGCTGAGGAGGGGCAGTAAAAAAATTCTTGCTTCAGGCGCAAGTTACTCTTGTTTAACGGCCCTCAATGGAAGAATCTGAACTTAATAAAACGATTTTTTTTTTAATAATGAAAAACATAACCAACCTCATCCCTCTCTCAAAACTCTCGTTAAATGAATTTTCTTGGTTAAATAAAATTTTCATAAAGTCGTAGTTCCTGTCAACCAATTTACTTCAACAGAACATCCGAAATATTTTCCATGATAGCTTGCTTCATTTTGTTGTGACCATTTTCTTCAAAAATTTTCAATCTAGGAATTTTGTAATATATTTAATTCTTGAATATGTGGATGGGTCTGCAATGCTGGATAATATCTGGTATTTTTTTTATCCATCTTAGCATGCATATTTCTTCTTGTTCCTGTAGGGTTTCGGATTTTCATCCATTGTCAGAATAAATTTATCAAGTTCATGTCAGAGAATTCACTTCAACACAATGTTTCTATTACACAACTGTAACAAAAGCATTGCGTTCAAGTGAAATCTCTGTACGAACTTCATAAATTTATTCTGACAATGGATGAAAATCCCGAAATCGGCCAGGAATAAAAGAAATATACATGCTAAGACGGATAAAATACAGATATTTGATTCTAATTAATATTATGGAAATCATAGAATCGTATAATACATAAAAATAACACTTTTATTGTTATTATTATTATTATTAACAACAAAGCTGGGCTATACCCCCTGGCACCGTAGCCAACAAAGGCCCGGTAGTTTCTAGTAGGTGAACCCTCCCTCCCTAAGGAGTTATAGGACTCTCACCACCAAATCACTTTGCGCTACTATCTCCTCTGGCCACAACGTACCAAAGGTTTCGTAGCGCAATTTAGTTATTGCAACGCAATCAAAGAGCAGGTGGGGGGCCGTCTCCTCCTCCTCCTCCTCTTGACATAGTCTGCCCACGGGTTCCGCGCTTATTAGCCCTAGATGCTTCCTGAACCTACTATGACCCGTGAATAGCCCTATCACCCGAGAGACCTGGTTCCTACCTCAGGCTAAGGGTCATCTTGGTCCTGGCATCATCCTTTTACTGTATATGGCTCCTCGGCTCCCCGTCCAGAGCTCCTCATGCTTATTACGAAGCCAATCTTTGATCGCTGCACGAATCGTTCCGCCGGTTATCCCCAGAATAGGCTCTGGACCATTGAACGGAGTATTTGCCCCGTTCCTGGCCAGTTGATCAGCTGTCTCATTAACCTCTCAATCCCTGCATGTCCAGGCATCCATTTCAGCTCTACCTTGTTGTGCCTGAAGAGTCTCGATTCCTTAACTAGGGATGAGGTGGTTCTGTAAGCCTCTAGGGCTTTCAGTGCAGCCTGACTGTCCGAGCAAATGCATATAACTTTGCCCCTTAGGGCCCTACGCAGGCTCTCCTCGGCACAGACCTTAATGGCAAACACCTCAGCCTGGAATATTGTGGAGTATCTGCCCAGCGGTCTTTCAATAAGTACCTGCGAGCTCACTCCATACACTCACTCCTGCTCCAGTTTCGCAGTCCATCTTAGAACCATTTGTGAACTACAGAGATACTCTCCGGTAGCTTTTTTCCAACCCCTTGGACCATTCCGCCCTGGAACATAGGAACACCAAAATAATACTTGAGAAGAAAGCATTACCCTAACACTCCCCTAAAAACTCCCATAATGAATTTTTCCCGTAGTAACGTTTCACATAAAAGTTAATCGACTTACATACATGAAGGGTAAATATCGAGCTTAAAGAAAATCTTTGGAGTCTTCTTTTTTTTTTTGAGAAAATCACACACAAAAATCTGAAAAAAAAAAATCTGGTGTGAAACACTCACACAACTTTCTCTTACTCCAGTACTCAAAATTATAATTGACAAATTTTATAGTTAGTGTACCAAATTTAATGAAATTCGTCGAAAAGTGAAAACACTGTCCAGTAAAACTGTCCGGTTTACTAATTTCCTTGAAACTCGGAATTTGGGTCATATATTAATTTCTAGTTATTTCAATTTGGATGACAGAATTGTATAATCAACTGTGATAGCATTTTAAAGAAAAACATAACCCCCCTCCCCCAAAAGTCCCCTTAAATGAATTTATCAGGGGAAAAGTTTCAAATAAAAGTTGTAGCTCTTTATATGTATAGTTAACAACGCTGGTTTAAAGAAAATCGTTGGAGCCATTTTCGAGAAAATACCAGAAAACTGAAAATTATATTTCAGTAAAAACGCACTTCCGGTTATCTATTTTTTTTCAAACTCGGAATTTCAACAACATATTTAATTCTAATTAACATTATTTAGATGACAGAATTGTCTAATATACTGAAACAGCAGTTAAGATGAAAACCTAACCCCACCCCTCCCCCAGAAGTGCCCTTAAATGAATTTTCCTGGAGAAATGTTTCAAATAAAAGTTGTAGCTCTTTGTATGTGTAGTTGATATAGCAAGTTTAAAGAAAATCTTCGGAGCCATTTTTGAGAAAATTGCAAAAACGTAAAAAAAACAACTAGTAAAGTGGTACTTCCGGTTGAGGAATATTGACACATAACGCACCGTCAGATCCCATGGTGATACCTAAACGTAATGTCAAGTTTGAACTTTCTACAATTTTTCGTTTTGAGCTATGCTGTTCACATACATACACACACACAGACTCAACACACACACACACACACACACACACACACACAGACCATTTGCTAAAAACCACCTTTTTGGACTCAGGGGGACCTCAAAACGGATATTTCCGGTGAAAACTCGATATCGAAAATTTGACACGATTACAATACTTCCTCTTACTAGGAGTAAGAGAAAGTAAAAAACGATTCACTAAAGTATTACTTTCGGTTGTGACACTTTACTTACTGTCGGATTCCCCCGTAGTGATATCAAAACGGAGTGTCAAGTTTTTTTAACTTCCTACAATTTTTAAAAAATCACTTTTTCGAACTCAGAGGACCTAAAAACCATAATTTACTAAGAAAACTCAATTTCGAAAATTTCACACGAATACAATACTGCTCCTTACTTAGGAGTAATAATTTTTTTCTTTTGTGCCAATATTTTAACTGAACTAGAAGAAATTTTGTAATCGCGGTTTTCTTTGTTTACTTCGTATACTCTCTACACATATAAATGCCAATCACTTTTATTTGATACATTTTTCTAGAAAAATAATTTTACGAGGTTTTTGAGGAATCTGTAGAAGATGTGTTTTAGTTGAGAAAGAGGGCGCAGCCACATATTTACACTCATATATGCAAAACCCTCACTACCACTTTTCTTTTATAGCCAGCTCAACTTAAACTTTTGGAATCTTTGCAGATTTACAGAAACTCTCGTCAATTAAATTGTAATAATTTTGCAGCAAGAAAAAATCGTATGTATCTGTGTTTTTTCGTCAGATTTTTAATTTAAGATAATCGATTTTTACTTTCTCTTACTCCTAGTAAGAGGAAGTATTGTAATCGTGTCGAGTTTTCACCGGAAATATCCGTTTTGAGGTCCCGTGAGTCCAAAAAAGTGGTTTTTAGCGAATGGTCTGTGTGTGTGTGTGTGTGTCTGTGTGTGTCTGTGTGTGTGTCTGTGTGTGTGTGTGTCTGTATGTGAACAGCATAGCTCAAAAATGAAAAATCGTAGAAAGTTCAAACTTGATATACGTTTAGATCACCATGGGATCTGACGGTACGTTATCTGTCAAAATTCCTCAACCGGAAGTACCACTTTACTAGTTAGAATTTTTTACTTTTTGCGATTTTCTCAAAAATGGCTCCGACGATTTTCTTTAAACTTGAAATATCAACTACACATACAAAGAGCTACAACTTTTATTTGAAACATTTCTCCAGGAAAATTCATTTAAGGGCACTTCTGGGGGAGGGGTGGGGTTAGGTTTTCATCTTAACTGCTGTTTCAGTATATTAGACAATTCTGTCATCTAAATAATGTTAATTAGAATTAAATATGTTGTTGAAATTCCGAGTTTGAAAAAAAATAGATAACCGGAAGTGCGTTTTTACTGAAATATAATTTTCAGTTTTCTGGTATTTTCTCGAAAATGGCTCCAACGATTTTCTTTAAACCAGTGTTGTTAACTATACATATAAAGAGCTACAACTTTTATTTGAAACTTTTCCCCTGATAAATTCATTTAAGGGGACTTTTGGGGGAGGGGGGTTATGTTTTTCTTTAAAATGCTATCACAGTTGATTATACAATTCTGTCATCCAAATTGAAATAACTAGAAATTAATATATGACCCAAATTCCGAGTTTCAAGGAAATTAGTAAACCGGACAGTTTTACTGGACAGTGTTTTCACTTTTCGACGAATTTCATTAAATTTGGTACACTAACTATAAAATTTGTCAATTATAATTTTGAGTACTGGAGTAAGAGAAAGTTGTGTGAGTGTTTCACACCAGATTTTTTTTTTTTTTTTATATACAGCACAGAGAAGAAAATAACAGTAACCATATTATATTCAGTTAGAAATAACTCATAAAGAAGTATTTGCATTACCCTGGTTAAATTACAATCTCCATTTTCTTATAAATTAGCGTTCTGTTAATTGATAGCCGCCTGAGTTTGCATTTCAAACATACCTGCATTCGTTTTCTGCATTCATTTGTCGTCAGCAAAAATATTTTTTCTATAATTCAATACAATATTCTTGATGTAAAATACTCTTATATGCTTAAACAGGCTTTAATCTCAATATGTAGAGATTTTTTTTGTTTTTAATTTAAGGCGCGTCAACATCTATGGTCATTGGCCCCCGGAGCCTTCTCAGTGCACTACCGGCCTCTGGACAGTGTTCTCTCGTTACAGACAACACTGTCCAGTGAGCTGTAAAGGCTCCTAGGAAGAAAAAAATCTAAGGGCAGCACAGCTGGACTGGAACCCGGGTCCTCCGCGTAGGAGTCCAGTACTCTGAACCACTTAGCTATTCCCTTCCATAGGATATATAGATATACCTTGTGTTTTAATTATAAATTCCAAAAAATAATCACCAAATTTATTGGTGTTTCTCTCACTATCTAATGATTAAAAATTTGAATGACAAAATATTAATGTTTGTAATTTTGTTACAGGGAACGTGAACGTGAAGAATGGTCGAACAATAATACCAGTCCCAGTCACAATGCAAATCCAACTACAGTAAGTTATATTTTTTAATAAATTTCTATGATTTATTTATTTATTTATTCTTTTATTAGGTTTCTTAAATATTTTTTTGGATAAACATGTTCTTATCCTCTATTTCAGGAAACTAACAATAATGGTACAAAGAGGTATCTGCAATGTCCGGCTGGATTTAAAATGGCTCATCTTAAAAAGTTTATCAGACAGAAGTATGGTCTCGCTCCAACATGCAGTGTAAGTAATCTTTTGTACTACTTTATTTGCTTTTCTTCTAGTTCTGATTCCAGCAACAACAGTTTCCACTAAGTTACAGCCATAATTAACATAATAGAACTTGGCCACCCTTCAGATTTAATTCATTTAACTTACTCATTTGGAAGAGAGAGAAAAGAGAGAAACACTTTAATGCAAATATTTGCAATACAAAGGGTGCTGCCCAAATAGATCGGGTTGCTAGACACACAGCGTACCAATCAGTCAATCAAGATATATAGATAAAGTGGAAAAAAAAAGAAGTCAAAACCAATACTACACTATTGAGAGATCCTCAATTCGTCAGGCAAAAAAAAGAAAATCGTTCCTAACACTAATACAATATGTCAACAAAATAAAATAAAATAAAATAAACCAAACCAGCAACAGAAACATCCAAATCAGAATAATAACATATCATAATCATACAATACCAACAAATAAGCGGGCAGAACAATCAAACTCATGTCCCGTAGATGTGGTGGTGGATAATGCCAATCGAGTCCACAATGATAGACTCCGCCAAGGCCTCGAACTCCCTCAGATCAATCCCTAGCTCCTGAAGGAAGCTGAAAGTCAGCTTAGGGATGACACCTCGGGCACCGAACCAGAGACCCCGAACCCGAAACTCTCGGTCACCGAAGTCATGGAACCTCTCTTTCAAGAAGGGGACACAACTCTCATATATACCTTTTTTTCCAAGTCCACCTTCTCCGCCTGGTCCGGGTCATTGCTCTCGAATCTCACGGTCGGTCGAGGACTAGAGCCGATCTGTCGCGGTCATGAAGGGCGACTATATCGGCATACCTCGTCGATCCCGCTGAGTCGATGCAATAAACTTCCTCAAAGCACGTATATCCTTTTTCCTTCAGGAGCCGAATTAACTCGTGCTTGACCTTATGGTGGCGTCGAGTGATAAGGAGGGAATTAAATGGGCATTTTCCCAGCACATGAGCTGGAGTTTCCGTCTCCCTGCCACACTTCATGATACATGAAAAAAATCTTATGTAACATTCTCACACGCTTTCTCTTTTGTTAATACAATCAGAAGATTATGTTATGCTAATCGAAATCAGAAGATTGTAATCTTATCCCAAAGCCAGATCGCCATTAAAGCACTGAGCTCATATGTCATCAGTTTAAAAATAGTATAAGAATGCCTCAACATACTCAATGACCTGGGCAGAAACAATATAGCTGACGCCGTGGCAAGGAAAAGGCATTGCATTCTCTCTTTTTTGAGCCTGACCCTTTATGTGGAATGAGCGACTAGTCTCTTTTTGGGAAGAGCTTAGAAATGAGGAGAAAGTGAAGAGAGCATAGCTCTGGAATACCCTCCCAAGATTGAAGCTAGCTAAGAACTGCCTGGGTGATTATTACCAGAAAAGATCTGAAGCGTGCATCAGGCTAAGTGTGCATCACCTTCGTATGCTGACAGATTTCCTCATGGGGCATTGTAGACTTCTCAGTGGACATCTGAAGAAGCTGGGCCTAGAACCCGATAGCACCTGCAGATTCTGTGGGGAGATGGAGGAGACTTCTATAATACACCTAATATATCTCCTAAGGGACTGCAATGCTATCATCCAGAGAAGATCTGATAGCTTGAATAGTTTTAACAGGCGCTGGTGGAAGGTATACCCTCTTTAGAATCTTCACAGCTCCTAAAAGGGATGTTTTAGGTGAGATCCCTGGCACCAATGGACCTCTTTTGGTCGCAGGGTACTACATACCCCCACCCCCCGCCGTTAATACAAGTGAAATAAAAATGATAGGTCACGTTTCGGTCAGAAAAACAAATTTTCACCTACGTTTTATTGCCTTCTTTAAAGTAGATATTTTTTTCTACTTAAAATTCTTAAAAACTAAAATTTTACTAGTGATATATCATCAAATGAAACTATAGTTTTTTTAAGAATTTTAAGAAGAAATAAATTTTTCACTGAAGCTGGCAATAAAGTTGTTGAAACGTCAATGAAAATTTGTTTTTCTAACTGAAACTCTACATCCATTTTATTTGTAATGGTTGTAGGAGGAGATGTTGGTTGTAGATGTTGATAGATAAATAACACCTCAATATCGGTATAAGATATATAATTGATATATATGTATATGACTGACTGCCAAGGACTGTATACTTTACACTACAAGAACTGAACAGACTGACTGACGTGGCTAAACGATGTGTACAATTCAAGTGTGAGACTGTGAACAGAATATCTCCTTTTTGACTCTGTCTCTCGTATATATATCCAACTGGCCTCTCCTCTCCTCTCTCTCGAGAGGGGCTCTTTCTCTCTGATGCGTGGTGGGGGTTCACTCGCTAGTGTGGATGAGTGGTGGGGGTTCACTACCCCTACATTGTAGGAGGAGATGTTGGTTGTAGATGTTGATAGATAAATAACACCTCAATATCGGTATAAGATATATAATTGATATATATGTATATGACTGACTGCCAAGGACTGTATACTTAACACTACAAGAACAGAACAGACTGACTGACGTGGCTAAACGATGTGTACAATTCAAGTGTGAGACTGTGAACAGAATATCCCTTTTTGACTCTGTCTCTCGTATATATATCCCACTGGCCTCTCCTCTCCTCTCTCTCGAGAGGGGCTCTTTCTCTCTGATGCGTGTTGGGGGTTCACTCGCTAGTGTGGATGAGTGGTGGGGGTTCACTACCCCTACATATTACAATATCAAATGCACTAGTCGTATAAATAAATCAAACATTATTTAGAATCATACAAAGTGTTGTAAAATTTAGAAATATTGGAAATCAGTACAGGGCTAGAAATATTTATCTTCTGTGTTGAGATGTTGTCACCGCTAGGGATTGAAAATAAATGCTTTTCTAAAACCATCCGCACATTATGTTGTAGAACTTGGTACATTATAGATTTCAATACTATCTAGAAACTCCATAAGTTTGTACGAAGCTTTTGTATTAAGCATGGGGCAATGCTCATGAATGTTTCAATACCAAATATACGCCGATAAAGATAACTGATGCCGTTAAAACCCTTTAGTTTTAACATATTTGTGCGTTCTTTTCATGAAAATTGAAGGAACACTTATCAATAATATGTGGGGAAACCACGATATGTGGTTTTTGTAAAATATTGACTCCTCCATTCACTTGACTTTAGTTTGTTTCTATGTTAAGTAATAAAGTAGAGACCATCAGATCAATCAATTGCTTAGCTAGACTTACTTTCATTTATATTACTTTCTGTTACCGAACTCTCTTAATCAATTTTTTTTTTCTGAGCTCCAACATTAATGTACCTTCAACGTGATGATAGAACCCTTAGTTCAGTTATCACTTCAATGTTAGTTATACAAAGGAAAAGAATTGTGAGATTCGATCTTTTTTTTAAAAATAAGAAAACTCAAATTCTTGCCAACGTTTTGACAAATATATTGTCGATTTCAAGGCATAAAAAAAAAACAACTGTCAAATAATCTTCAAAACATAACAATTTTAAAAACTTATGTATAGATTTGGAAAATAAAGAGTTGAGAACAACACAACCTCACAGAGAATGGTGAAGTATTATGGATTCTTATACTATCTAGAAACTCCATAAGTTTGTACGAAGCTTTTGTACTAAGCATGGCAATGCTCATGCCCAATGCTCAAATACCCCGATAAAGATAACTGATGCCGTTAAAACCCAGGTTTACCATTCTCTGTGATGTTGTGTTGTTCTCAACTTTTTATTTTCCAAATCTATAAATAAGTTTTTAAAATTGTTATGTTTTGAAGATTATTTAACAGTTTTTTTTCTTCCTTGCCTTGAAAAAGACAATATATTTGTCGAAACGTTGGCAAGAATTTGAGTTTTCTTATTTTTTTTTTAAAAAAAAGACCGAATCTCACAATCCTTTTCCTACATATAAGAACGGTCGAGAGGAATCTTCCATAGTCATTTATACATTGAAGTCCAGACTACAGAGCCAATAACATTGAAGGAATTCAAATAAAATATGAAATTTAACAAGTCAAATTCCGCAGAACGCTCATAAAATATAGTTGTTTTTTTCGAAAAATGATTCTAATAAAAGTGATACGTTTATATGTGTGCAGTTGTAGATTGTAGATTGTTGGGGATTATTGTACTGCGACCTGAAAGATCTATTGTGCTCTTCCCGCGGAGCCTTCTCAATTCATTGCCGTCCTCCAAGAAGTGTTTTCTAGCTAGACAGACAACACTGCCCATCACCGGACAATGACCTAGTAAGAGGAAATCTAAGGGCTGCATGCTGGATTCGAACCCAGTACCTTCCGCGTTGCTAGACTAGCGCGCTACCACTGAGCTAATCCCTTCCTTCTCCCTTGGCTTTTGCCAATTAACTAGGGGCGAAGACCCTAGTTTGTGTACTGTGTTTGTCCTTGTCTGTAAAGTGTAGAGTGTCTGTAGTTTAACTCTGTGTCTGTATTATGTTTTGACGAAGTGTATGGAGTACTGAGCTGTGGTAACCCGTGGGGTCGCTACTCCCCAAATAATTGCATACAACAGATACCACTTGCAGTTAGTTAGATCTGTGCAGTTAGTTAGCATTCCAAGTTTACAAAGAATCGTTATATAGTGGTTTTTGAGAAAATTACAAAAAAAAAAATCAGGAACTAATTCTGGAAAAATTTTGGTTAATCAAGTTTTTTTCAAATTTGGAATTCTCTCAATGTTTCTATTGTATATTAATATTATATAGGTGGCACATACATATATACTGAAATGGTAAATTCTAAAGGAAAAGCTTAATACTACTGATTCCCCCCAGAACCCCCAAAAAATCAAATTTTCCCGGGGAAATGTTTCAAATAAAAATGATATATATTTATGTGTATAAATAGTATAAGAAGTTTAAAGAAAATCTTTCGAACCGTTTTCCAGGGAAATCACGAAGAACTGAAGAAAAATATTTTCTGTAAAGTTGCACTTATACGATTGATGATTTTGACCGAAACCTTCTTTGTCATTTTAGATTGGAATCTTGTAATCAAACGGAATAGAAAATTGTTTTGTTGCCTTAATATTATTATATAGATGGCAGAACCTTATACAGTGAAACAACGTTTAACATGAAAAATGGGGTTAATACGAAATCCTACTGCGGTCCCGACAAAATACCATGTAATTTCATACAGTTTTTTTTTTTTTTGTTTTAACACGAAACAAATATCGTTTAACATGAAAAGATTTAAAATTCTAGGACGAACAAAATATACCCGTTTTCCTACAGTCACATCGTCAAGGCAGATTTTTTTTCGAAAGATAGAACAAAATAAATAATGGCTGCCACAGTTGTTAGGTTTCCCTAGAACCGCCAATGTCAAAAAATTTCACTTAGTTTTCGAATTCGGTGAATTTTATGTAATTTTAATACATAAACTAATTTTTTTACGTGTACAATGGCAGCGTATAATCGAGACGAAAACAAACCGTTATTTTATGTGTTAAACACGAAAAAATAATTATGGTCCCCTCAGTTTCATGTTAAAGTTTTTCACTGTATTATATATACTGAAGTAGTACTTTAAAGCAAATTTTAACGCTACTGTTCCCCACAGAAACCTTCCAAAAAAAATAAATAAATATTTCTTGAAAAATGTTTCAAATAAAAAAAATCTGGTGTGAAACACTCACACAACTTTCTCTTACTCCAGTACTCAGAATTATAATTGACAAATTTTATAGTTAGTGAACCAAATTTAATGAAATTCGTCGAAAAGTGAAAACACTGTCCAGTAAAACTGTCCAGTTTACTAATTTCCTTGAAACTCGGAATTTGGGTCATATATTAATTTCTAGTTATTTCAATTTGGATGACAGAATTGTATAATCAACTGTGATAGCATTTTAAAGAAAAACATAACCCCCCTCCCCCAAAAGTCCCCTTAAATGAATTTATCAGGGGAAAGTTTCAAATAAAAGTTGTAGCTCTTTATATGTATAGTTAACAACGCTGGTTTAAAGAAAATCGTTGGAGCCATTTTCGAGAAAATACCAGAAAACTGAAATTATATTTCAGTAAAAACGCACTTCCGGTTATCTATTTTTTTTCAAACTCGGAATTTCAACAACTATTTAATTCTGATTAACATTATTTAGATGACAGAATTGTCTAATATACTGAAACAGCAGTTAAGATGAAAACCTAACCCCACCCCTCCCCCCAGAAGTGCCCTTAAATGAATTTTCCTGGAGAAATGTTTCAAATAAAAGTTGTAGCTCTTTGTATGTGTAGTTGATATACCAAGTTTAAAGAAAATCTTCGGAGCCATTTTTGAGAAAATTGCAAAAACGTAAAAAAACAACTAGTAAAGTGGTACTTCCGGTTGAGGAATATTGACACATAACGCACCGTCAGATCCCAAGGTGATACCTAAACGTAATATCAAGTTTGAACTTTCTACGATTTTTCGTTTTTGAGCTATGCTGTTCACATACATACACACACACAGACACACACACCCACACACACACACACAGAGACCATTCGCTAAAAACCACTTTTTTGGACTCAGGGGACCTCAAAACGGATATTTCCGGTGAAAACTCGATATCGAAAATTTGACACGATTACAATACTTCCTCTTACTAGGAGTAAGAGAAAGTAAAAAGTGATAGGCATTTATGTATATTGAGAGTATAAAAAGTTTAAAAAGCTCAGATTGGAACTTTTTTTTTTTTATTAATTTAACACGTTCGGTTGGTGGATTTATAACCAAAAGCTTGGTGTCATATGTGTCGTGGTACCTAAATATATTCAAAGTTTGTGGTTTCACCGATTTTTCATTTTTTTTTCCCCCTCTCACGCGACCTTAAAACATATAATATATTTCCGTCGAAAACTCAATTTCGCAAATTTGACACGTTTGCAATATATCCAATTACAGCATACAGTATTAAAAATAAATAAATTAAAATTATATAAATTTTTAGCATTTTGAAAAAACAAGATATTTTTTTTACTTTCTCTTACTCCTAGTGAGTTTTCGATCTTGAGTTTTCACCGGAAATATCCGTTTTGAGGTCCTCTGAGTCCAAAAAAGTGGTTTTTAGCAAGTGGTCCGTTTATGTGTATGTATTTGAACAGCATAGCTCAAAAACGAAAAATCGTAGAAAGTTCAAACTTGATATTCCGTTTAGGTATCACCATGGGATCTGACGGTGCGTTATGTGTCAATATTCCTCAACCGGAAGTACCACTTTACTAGTTGTTTTTTTTTACTTTTTCCAATTTTCTCAAAAATGGCTCCGACGATTTTCTTTTAAACTTGTATATCAACTACACATACAAAGAGCTACAACTTTTATTTGAAACATTTCTCCAGGAAAATTCATTAAGGGCACTTCTGGGGGAGGGGTGGGGTTAAGTTTTCATCTTAACTACTATTTCAGTTTATTAGACAATTCTGTCATCTAAATAATGTTAATTAGAATTAAATATATTGTTGAAATTCCGAGTTTGAAAAAAATCAGATAACCGGAAGTGAGTTTGTGTGTTTTGACACTTTACTAAAATGATTCTTTTATTTTTTTTTTTTGCGATTTTCTCAAAAATTACTTCGACGATTTTCTTGAAACTTCGTATACAAAATAAAAATGCAAAGATCTACATCTTTTATTTAAGACATTTCTCTGTAAAAATTCATGTAAGGGCAGTTTTTTTTAGGGGAAGTGTGGGGTTGCAGCTTCCCCTAAAGTGGTAGCATAGTTGATTATACAATTCTATCATCCAAACAAAATTAATTAGAAATAAACAGATGACCAAAATTCCAAGTTTTAAGAAAATTAGTAAACCGGAAGTGCGCTTATACTGAACAGCTTTTTTTAGTTTTCGATGAATTTCTTTATATTTGGTACACAAACTATAACATTTGTCAATTATAATTTTAAGAACAGGAGTAAGAGAAAGTTGTGTGAGTGTTTCACACCAGATTTTTTTTTAAATATTTTGAACATTTTATTGCAGCTATCATTATTTTAGAATTATAAATTTTCATCTTTACATTATAATATATAATATACACATTAATCCACAAGTGGGGAGCCATGCCTTAAATAGCTTTCAAATAAATTATTTGCGCTGTCCACATGGTGTTTGGAGAGGACATATAAATTTACAATTGGTTTTCTTCTACGGTGGTGTATCAAGAAACCGGTCTTGCAAATCCACTAAATTGAGGTATTAACAGAAAAGTATTAATATTCTGATAGTAATATATTTCTTTATAGATTTGTTAAAAATCCTGATTGTGGCATTTTAAAAGAGATTAAAGTAAAAGAAAAAAAAAATATCTTGATTTCAAACAATTTTATCTGATTTTTTATGGTATTTTATGAAATGTTTTAATTCTATTTCTACTTTCACTTATTATGAGGATGTATTACGTACGATCGTATCAAATTTTTCGAAACTGAGTTTCCCTGAATACTAAAGAATTGTTTTTTTTTTTAGCAAACGGTTTGTGCGTGTGTCAGAAAAGAATATCTGAAAAAACGAAAAGTTGCAGGAAGCTCAAAAACTTGATACTCCATTTAGGTACTACAACCGCATCAGCAGACACGAAAATTTCCGGCAAAATCCATCAACCGGAAGTGCCAATTTACTGAATAATTTTTTCTTTTCACTTCTTTTTTTTTGTGATTTTCTCGAAAACGGCTCCAACGATTTCCTTTAAACTTGGTATATTATACCAAGCTTTAATTTAAAAAAGCTAATGAATGAACAAAACCGTCCAAACTCCTGACTACTCCTTGCTAAACAGTTAAACATAGCGCATGTGCAATAAATATTTACAAATATTCAATAATTTCACATTCGATACTTTCCGATCATCAAGAGGATAACGGATCACAAAGCGAAATGTATTATTGTCATAAAATAACAATTTACTCTCCTTACTTTCTCTCATTACTAATATAAAAGGAAGTATTACAATTGTGTCAAATATTCGATGTCGAGTTTTTACCGGAAATATCCGTTTTGGAGGTCTCCTAACTCTAAAAAAGTTGTTTTTAGCAAATGGTCTGTGTGCATTTGAACAGCATAGCTCAAAAACAAACAAAAAATCGCAGAAAGTTCAAACTTGATATTCCCGTTTGGGTGGGTATCATCATAGGATCCGACAGTACGTTATCTATCAAAATTCCTCAACCGGAAGTATCACTTTACTGACTGTTTGTTTTTTTCATTTTTGGTTCTTAACGATTTTCTTTGAACTTCTTACATCAACTACACATACAAAGATCTACAATTTTTATTTGAAACATTTCTCCAGGAAAATGTATTTAAAGGCACTTTTAGGGGAGAGATGGGGGGTTAGGTTCCCCACTAAAGTGCTATTTCAGTTTATTATAAAATTCTATCATCTAAATAATATTAATTAGAATTAAATATATTGTTGAAATTTCCGAATTTGAAAAAATCAGATGAACGGAAGTGCGTTTACATTACCACTTTACTAAATGATTTTTTTCACTTTTTCGCGATTTTCTCAAAAAATGTTTTCGACGATTTTCTTCAAACTTCTTACATCAACTACACATACAAAGGTCTACAATTTTTATTGAAAGTGTATTTAAAGGCACTTATAGGGGGAAAGTGTATTTAAAGGCACTTATGGTTCCCTCTAAAGTGCTATTTCAGTATATCACACAATTCTATCATCTAAATAATATTAATTAGAATTAAATATATTGTTAAAAATCCGAATTTGAAAAAAAATCAGATGACCGGAAGTGCGTTTTTACTGAAAAATATATTTTTCAATGTTTTGCTAGTTTCTCTAAAACAGCTCCAACGATTTTCTTTAAACTAGGACAGTGAACTACACATATAAAGAGCTACAACTTCTATTTGAAACATTTCTCTAGATAAACTCATTTTAACGGGCTTTTGAGGGAAGGTAGATGTGGTTATGATTGCCTGTAAAGTACTATCTCTTTAGTTGGAGTGCAGCGCACGGTCTGTTTGGCTGTTACTGGCGCGATGAGAACGACACCGACGGTGGCATTAGAGATGCTGTTGGGGCTAACCCCTCTTCAGTACATGGTAACGGGGGAGGCAATGAAAGGGTACCTCAGAATGAGGTGCAAGGGAGAATGGGTGAGAACCTTTCGGGGGGATCACACTAGGATCGAGGACGAAATTTGGCGAGTGAACCGATTTCTGCTATCCAAACTTGATGAGACGAGCAAGAAATGGGGATTTGAGAGAGATTATGAGATTACCATTAGTAGTATAGGGGATGATAACCTCACGAGGCCAACGGAGTCGGGCAGCGGTATTATTCGCTGCTATTCAGATGGCTCTAGGCAGGAGGGCACTGGCCTGTCGGGGGCGGGAGCATGGTTTCAGGAGTTGGACAGAGGGAGTTCGGTGGCCTTGGGTGGGTTGGCCACGGTCTTTCAGGCAGAGGTGGTGGGCATTATTGAATGCTGCCACCTGGTGGGGGAGTGGCAGGGAGAGTTCAAGGAAGTGCGGATTTTCTCGGATAGCCAGGCCGCACTAAGGGCTTTGAGTAAGCCTTGGTGGAGTTCGAAATTAGTGGGAGAATGTCGGAGGAAGCTCAATGCTTTAGCTCGGAGGGGTACGGTGCGCCTCTATTGGATACCCGGACACGCGGGAATAGAGGGGAATGAGAGGGCAGACCAGTTGGCTAGGGAGGGATCATCTCAACCATTTTGCGGTCCTGAACCAGCCCTGGCTGTCACAAAGACGTTTCGTGACAAACAGATTAGACTTTGGGAGACGAAAGTTTTGGAGAAACGCTGGGGGGACACGCAGGGGTGCCTCCAAGCCAAAAGATTTATAAAGACAAGTAGGCAGGGAACTTCGGAGTATCTCCTGTCCCTTAGTAGGACGGGTCTGAGGACCCTGATAGGGATAGTGACTGGACACACTTGGGTGTCCAGCCACTTGTTTAATATAGGGAGGACGTCTAGTCCCATTTGTCAGAACTGTGACGACGGAGTCAGGGAAACGGTGTACCACTGCCTTTATCAGTGTCCCCATTTCGCTGGAACTAGGTTTCGGGTTTTTGGGAGGGCATCATTCTCGCACGATTGTCTGCGCGAGCTGGAGTTTCGGGATATCTTGGGATACTGTAGATTAACGGTAAGCTACCGGGGAAGATTTATTAAGGTGAGAGGGGGTATCGGGGGGATAAAGGCCACATAGGCTTAGGTCCCGAGCCATTAGGCACCCGAAGTATAATAATAATAATCTCCTTAGTTGATTATACAATTCTATCGGCTCCAATGATTTTCATTAAACTTGGTATATTAACTACACATACAAAGAGCTACACCTTTTATTTGTAACATTTCTTCGGGAAAATTCATTTAAGGGCACTTCTGGGGGAGGGTTGTGGTTATGGTTTTCTCTAAAGTGGCTATTTCAGTTTTTATACAATTCTATCATCTATATAATATTATAACGGCAAGAGAGAGAACACAAGCCCGACCGAGAGAAAACAGACTCTCTTTGGTACTCTCTGACTTAAGCAGGCTAGAGTGGGGAGAAACTGTATATAAGCCAGTGACAGATCTAGACATCAATCTATCAGATTCAACCACATACATCACATCGTGTCATATCTCTACTCTAACCCTTTATTCTATAAAAATCATTACAAGTCCAGTGCAGTTTGTGTAAGCTTATAGCTATATTATAACAGTTCATATCTCGTCTAATTAATCAATCCCAATTTCTCTCTTCATCAACTCCATTATATGATGTACGGCAAGAGAGAGAACACAAGCCCGACCGAGAGAAAACAGACTCTCTCTGATACTCTCTGACTTAAGCAGGCTAGAGTGGGGAGAAACTGTATATAAGCCAGAGTGAGAGATCTAGACTTCTATCTATCAGATTCAACCATGTACATCACACCGTGTCATCACATCGTGTCCTAAACTCTACTCTAACCCTTTATTCTATAAAAATCATTACAAGTCCAGTGCAGTTTGTGTAGACCTATAGCTATATTATAAGTGTCTTCATATCTCGTCTAATTGATCAATCCCAATTTCTCTCCTCATCAAGTCCGTTATAATATTGATTACAATTAAAATATGTATTCGAATTTCCGAGTTTGAAGAAAATCGGAATAACGAAACACACACACACTCACTTATACACACGTACAGTCCATTTGCTAAAAACATTTTTTCCAAACTCAGAGGACCTCAAAACATGTATTTCTAGTGAAAATTCAATTTTAAAAATTTGACACATATCATAATATTTCCTCTTCTTACTGGGAGTAAGAGAAAGTAATAAAAACGTTTAGAAACTTTCTTTGCCTTTTCTATTTAAATATTTTCTAATAGTCGGCAGATGTTTATTTACTTTAATTTGCATAATAATATATTTATTATAATGAATACAATTTTTTAATGAGTGTCACTTTTATCGCATTTTTCTAGTTTATTTCATTTTTTTTTTTTCAATTCGTGCAATATTTATATCTTAATGAAACTTGAATTGTAATAGATATATATACCTGTATATATATTGTAAATAAGTCTCTAATATATACATATATACATTGTAAGTAATGTTATATAACGGATAGGCAAACAGGAAGCACGGCATCTCGGTAATACGGGTGAAACTTCCTCCATTGGGACCCAATTAATATTAACAAGCGTTATATACTCCACCTCTTGTTGTTAGTGTGGCCCATACCGGCCACTGCTCCCTATATCACGTGTGCCACGCCTCTCTCTACATATCCACATCTGTGTGTTGTTTTTCCCAACCAAACCTTAAATAAGATTTATATTGTTTATTCTTTTTTTTTTAATTAATGCCAACACCTCTGTTAATTTTTGTAATTTTGGTTTTTCAAACACAGTGCTTGGAAAACTGTACGAATTATTAATCATACTTTAAATAATGTTTAAATAAAAGAAGAAATATTTAAATTTTTATCTGCTAAAAATATTTATTTAAGACCAGCGTAATATCCTTTGAGTTTACATCGGGAAATCCGGTGCCGCATATATTGCAACGAAAGTACAACTTTCTTCAATAGTTTTTCCAAGTATTCCCTCAATCTTTCTGTTAAGGTTTCGATTAAAAAAAAAAAAATCCATCAACAGAAAGTGTGTCTTAATTGTAGAAAAGCTTCAGCTTTCGCTACACTGCCACTTACCGCACTAATGCCAATGAACGATTCTATCACCTGTATAAAACTAATGCTAAGTCTCCACTTGAGACAAAATAGTCTCGAAACTATTGTCACAAATGGATAGGAGCCTGAGAGCAGTCTCGGAGGCAAGCCTGCGCAAATCTGCCCAGAGCGTAACTTGGACATGTTCATTCCTGCTCTCGTGACTCAGTCTCTCCAGAATTCTGCCAGTGTTAGAAGATTTTTCTCAGCTCTCGGAAACTTGATTTCATTCTTGTGTGTATTTTGCATTTTTATTTCGGAATTCTATATATATATTTTTTTTTTTATAATTTTAATTTTTTATTTTGGTAAATTCTTTTTTAACCCTCCAATTAGCGCGCATAGAATTGGGACATGAAAAGGCACAGAGTATCTGAGAGATACATCAAGTAATTTCAAGCGATAATATTCAGTTAATTCCAAATTAAGGCCAAATACTGGTGTATGTTAAAAAAAAAATAGAAAATGCACCATTATGTATTTCGATGTTTAATTTTCAACCAACATAGCGAATTCTTAAAATACTCGGTGTGGAAATGTTACCATGGTCACAGTGTTTTAAATTGTCTAAAACTGCTCTGGAATATGGACATAAGTTCTTCATATTACTTTAAAGATCTCTTCAACTATGATGCACTGTTTTCAAGTTATTTAAGGAAATATAAAAAGAAAAGGATAAAACAAAACCTTCCTGTTAGCGAGAGGGATTAGCTCACATGTAGCGCGCTGGACTCCCAAGCGGAAGTGCAGGGTTCGAATTCTCAGAAGTGCTGCCATTAGATACTTCTTTTCCTAGTAGCCTATTCAAGCTCACACTACCCGGTGATGGGCAGTGTTATTCTGTAGCTAGAGGAACACAATAGATCTTTCAGTGCTCAATTGATCCGGCTTTCAGTGCACTATCCCCTAAAACAATAACAGAAAACCCTTGTGTTCAATTCCTCTGTTTATAAGTAATCGGAAAATCAAGTTCGAGCTTAGTGTTTTTTGTTTTTCTTATTACTGTTCTTCCCAACCATTCATATATTTAGTGATTAACATAGAAAATAATACTTATTTAATTGACCATACTTGGCAGCATCAAACTGTTATAGAAAATTGAACGTACTTTACTAAATTTAGGGTAATAATTGTTTCATTATAAAAAGATTGATGATATATTCTCCTCTTCTTTTCTAACTCTACAAAGGATCTTGAAGGATCCCAACTGAAGGACTCAATCACAACTGCCGATTCCGCCCTGTCCTTGGTCAATCTACGCTATCTCCTAACTCCCATCTCTCTCTCTAATCCCGCTCCACTCCTTTTAACCATCGCGACCTCGGTCTTCCTCTTCTTCTCTGTCCTCCTGGGTGCCTGGCATATATCTTTTTAGAGATCCGGTCCGCCTCCATCATCTCCACTTGATATTATTATCCAGATTGATATTAAATCAAAAAATATTTTTATCCCTTGTTCAATCAGTAAGTCTCACAAGATCATTTCCATGGATGGAAAATTGAAATAAACTCAGTGAAAACATAAGCAATACTGTTTACCAAAAGAAGACTAATTATACCCTAACAAACAACTGTAGCAAATAATGCTATAGAATCAGGCTCCCACTGTCAGGTACTTGATGGGGGGAGGGGGGAGTCACATTAGATGAATCACTAACTTCCATTCCACATCACTCTTTCCACTTTTAAACAGAAACTCCACACTGACTTATGCTGCTCCAAGTTAGATTATATAAAGTGTGCAAAATAAATTTCTAAGATTTGCCCATTGTTGCTACAAAGGTACGCTCCAATTAAAAAATTACATAAAGAAACGGAAGTACAGTAGTACATAAAAACATATATTACAAGAAATTTGTCGTAAATTTTATGCCATTAATTAAAAAAATCTGGTGTGAAACACTCACACAACTTTCTCTTACTCCAGTTCTCAAAATGATAATTGACAAATTTTATAGTTTGTGTACCAAATTTAATGAAATTCGTCGAAAACTGGAAAAACTGTTCAGTAAAAGCGCACTTCCGGTTTACTAATTTTCTTGAAACTTGGAATTTCAGCCATCCATTTATTTCTAACTAATTATGTTTGGATGATAGAATTGTATAATCAACTAGGATAGCACTTTAGATGAAAATCTAACCCTACCCCCCCCTAAAAGTGCCCTTAAAAGACTTTTCCCAGAGAAATGTTTTAGATAAAAGTTGTAGATCTTTGCATGTTTAGTTTATATACGAAGTTTCATAAAAATCGTCGGAGCCATTTTTGAGAAAATTTTGAAAAAGTGAATAAATCATTTAGTAAAGTGGTAAAGTAAACGCACTTCCGGTTATCCGATTTTTTTTCAAACTCGGAATTTCAACAACATATTTAATTCTAATTAACATTATTTAGATGACAGAATTGTGAAATAAACTGAAATAGCACTTTAGATGAAAACCTAACCCCACCCCTCCCCCAAAAGTGCCCTTCAGAGCATTTTCCCGGAGAAATGTTTCAAATAAAAGTTGTAGCTCTTTGTATGTGTGGTTGATGTTTCGAGTTTAAAGAAAATTGTCGGAGCCATTTTTGAGAAAATCGCAAAAAAGTAAAAAATCTAACTAGTAAAGTGGTACTTCCGGTTGAGGAATTTTGACAGATAACGTAGTGTCAGATCCCACGGTGATGCCTAAATGGAATATCAAGTTTTAACTTTCTACGGTTTTTTGATTTTGAGCTATGCTGTTCACATACATACATACACACACACACACACACACACACACACACACACACACGGACACACGGGGACACACACACACACACACACAGACCATTTGCTAAAAACCACTTTTTTGGACTCAGGGGACCTCAAAACGGATATTTCCGGTGAAAACTCGATATCGAAAATTTGACACGATTACAATACTTCCTCTTACTAGGAGTAAGAGAAAGTAAAAAGTGGCTGTTACATTATTTTGTAACCCCCAACAAAAATAAAAGAATTAAAAATTATTCCCTACAATAATTAGTAAATTTAGGTTTGGTTTTTTTTTCTGCCATTTTCCCCACCATTTTAATATTTCATTACATTTATGCGTATATGAAGAATAGAAAGTGGGGAAGATAATTCTATTAGGTACTCTTATTCCATTTTGTAAACATATATTTAATATATTATTTGATAATTTGCTAAGATTAATCAAAATAGATTAAATCATCAATAGCCATTAAACCTGTTTTATTAAATAAACTATTTTTAAAATATTAAATTGAAGTAAATTTCCTTGCTATTTTAAATATATTTATTAATGGTAACTAGTGAATATACACCGTCATCGAGAAACTGTTGTCTATTGCTTACTGATTTCGTGAATAGATAATGATACATAAACTGACTGTACCTGCATGTTATTGCGCATGCTTGACTTTAATTGAAACACTATTCCTTATATTATTATTTATCCTATATGCTGGTTTATTTATAATTACAATATATTTATATATATATATATTAACTTTTTTATGTTAAAAGTCAGAACTCTTTACACGACTAGCTTGATTAATCATACTCTAAAAAATGGATGAGAATCTAAAACAGTCACAAAACAATGAAACGATGGATATATTCCCAGATATTATCTAACATTGTGGAACCAATCACACATATTTAATTATGATTATTAATTAAAAAAAATGTGGTGTGAAACGTTCACACAATTTTCTCTTACTCCAGTTTTAATTTGCCAAAATTTTAATTGACAAACTTTATAGTTTTTGTACAAAATTTAATGAAATCCGTCGGTAATTTTATATGCAGAAAATCACAAAAACTGAAAAAAAACTTCAAACTTCCGGTTTACTAATTTTCTTAAAAATTCGTAATTTCAACAACATATTTAATTCTGATTATTACTATGCTGGTTCGATTGATTGGTGGTAAGCTGTGTGTTAGCAACTCGATATTGTCGAGCAGCCCCCACTGACAATTCTTTACGAATAAAGTGTTTCTCTCTCTATTTAGATGATAGAATTCTGTAAAAATAAACTAAACTAACACATCAGAGGAAACCGTAACCCTATCCCTCCCCCAAAAGTGCCCTTAAATCAATTTTCCCGAAGAAATGTAACAAATAAAAGTTATAGCTGCATGTATGTGTAGTTGATATATGAAGTTTAAAAAAAATTGTTGGAGCCATTTGTTAGAAAATCGCAAGAAAGTAAAAAAAAAAAAAAACCATTTAGTAAAATGGTACTTCCGGTTGTGGAATTTTGACAGATAATCTACTGTCGAATCCCATGGTGATTCCTAAACGGAATATCAAATTTCAACTTTTTACGATTTTTCATTTTTGAGCTATGCTATTCACATACATACATACATACATACACACACACACCATTTTCCACTTTTTTGGAATCAGAGGACATTTCACTTAAAACGGACATTTCCGGTGAAAAGTGAAAGTAAAAACAAAAAAATATATCGCTAAAACACTATCAAAAAAGAAAGTTGAGGAAATTCTACTTCCGGTCGACTGATTAATCTTCAAACTCGGGATTTTAGCAGCAAATTTAGTTATACAATGAAATGGCTGGCAGTTTAGAGGGAAGTCTGACAACACCCCTCCTGTAATATAATGTAAAATGAATTTTTAAAAATGTGGGTGGGTCCGCAATGTTGAATAAGATCTGGTATTTTATCCGTCGTAGCATGCATATTGAATTTTGTAGTCCTGACCGGTTTCGGATTTTCATCCATCGTCAGAACAAATTCACCAAGTTCGTGTAGAGTGTTCACTTCAACGAAATGTTTCTGTTCCACCCGTCATATATATAACCAACTAGTGTGAGTGCAACAGAAATATTACGTTGAAGTGAATTCTCTGCATGAACTTGGTGAATTTGTTCTGACGATGGATGAAAATCCGAAACCGGTCAGGAACAAAATCAATATGCATGCTGCTACGTCGGATAAAATACCAGAAATGAATTTTTCTTAGAGAATATTTCAAATATAAGTGTTAAATCTCACTTGTGTTTTTAATAAATATGCGTAGTTTAAAAAAAATTGTTCTAGCCATTTTCGAGGAAATAACAACAACAAAAAAAACAATTCCTTCATTCAATGTTTTTCGTATTAATATTTACATAAAATGATTAATATTTTGTAAATAAATTTGACAAAAATGGCTGAAATTGTTAAGATAAATATTACAATTAAAACATGAAAATGCAAAAAAAATAATATTAATAAAGTTCTTTTTGAAAACTATCTGAAAGGTAAAATTATTTAAAAAAAAATATGGATTCACAAAAAAACAAATTTAAATTCATCCATACAACTTATGGATGATTTATCTCAAGGTTAAAGTTTTGCAAGGTAACCCATTTGTGAATATGTTACAAGGTTTTTTTTTTTTTTTTTAATTTTTATAATTTCAACCATACAAAAATTAAATGTATACAAAAGTCAAGAAAAAATACACGACCGAGTTAATTTTAACAATACTTTATTGTATTTTCACAAGCGACACGTTAATACTAAGCACACAGTTTGAATTCGAAATTCGTTAGACCAAATACAAATAGTATAATAATAATTAAATGTAGGTAACTGGCTTCGACTGTCTCCGTAAATGTTCGGCACTCATTCGGAAAGATGCTAACACAATTTTTATCAAATAACCTTCCATAAAACATTTTCAATGTTAAAACAATGCATACCACCATATTGAAATAATTGAAACAAAATTAGGTGATATATTATTGTATTGAATGTGGTTAAACCATTAATGCCCCTTCAAGAAGCAAACAACTCTTCATTTTAGAGGAAATATAACTTCAAACTCACACAAATTTGTCCTCTTAGTTGTTACATATTTTGCATGAAAAAACATGTATATATTAATAAATTAATCTAATAATTTTTTGTTGTCTTAATTAATTTTTTACGGTATTGGGTTTTGGACCATTTTGTTGGTTTAGAAAAGATACACGGATTACTATAAGAAACTCAATCGATCAATTCTGACGAAATACTCACTGGCATCTTTCCACTTACGTAAAAAATAATTGGTTTCTCCAGTTAAAATTAATAATGCATAAAATTGGAGAGTCATCAATATTAGAAGCAAGGCTAAGGTTATTGTTAATAAACCTCTCCCTCAGTATTAAAAAAAAAAAAAAAAAAATGCAAAGTATATTTGCATAAGGATGAGATTAACTTCTTCAACTTATAGCAGTCATTATTTGCTCTTATATGATAATGTTACAGATCCACAGAAATATTCTGTACGTAAAAATATCTAAGTATAGCTTATACCCGTTTTTTTTTTCCTCACTCACTGCATACCACCTTAGGTAAATACGCTGGTTCCCTTAACTTTTGAGGAAATTTGACTTTTAAATTAAATCATAGTAATAACTGTTATCACTTTGTAATGACACTGATGCTGTAGTAGAGATATTAATCATATTTTCACTTCTTGCCCTTTACATAATGCAATCCGTCAAAATTGATAAATTATTATTTGATTTAAATTACAATATTTCACAAAATTAGAAACGCATCTTGAAAATGTCGAATACTTTAACTTAAGAGAGAGAGAGACTTTACTATAAATAGTTAATAGTTTACTATAAGTTACTATAAATAGTCAATGATGTTTATCCACAAATTCTCTAATAACTTTCCCTTAGTCAATTCCACAGCATATTTGTTTATTTTCTTATATTTTATTATTAGTATTATTTTTTATATTATTATTATTATATTATGTTATTATTATTATTATTATTTATTAATTATTATGTTGGTATATTATATTATTATATTATTATTATTATTATTATTATTATATTATTATTATGATTATTATATTTATTATTATTATTATTATTGATCATTACTTTATATACCATTGATAATTATTTTTAATTTTCTTAAAAATTAATATTTCAGGATATAATATTCTGAAAGCACATAAAATTATATATTTATTTATTTCGTTTTCTTTTCTTTACAGATTGAGATAATGTATCGTCGGGAATCTCTACCGGATTCATATTCACTCATGGACATTGCTTACATCTATACATGGAAAAGAGTAAGTTGTAATATTATTACACTAATGCTAAAACACTTACCGATTATATATAAAAACTTTTATTAGCTAATATAAGTTTAAGTTATATGTTATTTCTTTTTAATGAACCACACATTTACTGAGAGTCCTGTTAAATTATCCCTGAATCATTTCTGCTTATACAAACACGTGGGATTTTATCGTCGTCTTTTTTTCATGCTTATTTTTTTTGGTTGCTTCTGATCGGTTTCGGTTTCACAAAAATCGTCAGGATAGGGCTAGTAAATCAAGTTTGTGTAGAGTTAATTTCAACTTTCTGTAGGATTGCAATACGTCCTCTAATACGTAAGACAAAGTACGAAGACATGTTGACCAAATGTTTCTCAGCAAAATTCAATATATATAGCAAGCATTGGCCGCTGAGTTATTGCCCGAGTCAAATCTATGCCTCTTAATTTCTATACCAGAAATTCCCAAAATTATTTGGCCAACACTTCCTATTTAGAATAAATAAAATAAAATTATCTGTTTTACTTCTTCTTCTTCTTCTTCTTTTAGCACTGTGGCCCTTGAAGGACCTAGGCTTTCTCCATAATCTCTGACCATACCTCTCTGTTTTCCGCCTTTATGCGTCAGCGCCTTACTTGCAGGGTTCTTAAAGCCTTCTCCACATTATCAAGCCATCTTACTCGAGGCCTTCCTCGAAGGCGACTACCACCTGGATGTCCCTCTAAAGCTCGCTTAGGACCCCCTCTCTTTTTCCATTCTTTGGACATGACCTGACCAACGTAATCTGCCTTTTTTACTTTCTCTTACTCCTAGTAAGAGGAAGTATTGTAATCGTGTCAAATTTTCGATATCGAGTTTTCACCGGAAATATCCGTTTTGAGGTCCCCTGAGTCCCAAAAAAGTGGTTTTTAGAAAATGGTGTGTGTGTATGTATGTATGTGAACAGCATAGCTCAAAAACGAAAAATCGTAGAAAGTTCAAACTTGATATTACGTTTAGGTATCACCATGGGCTGACGGTGCGTTATGTGTCAATATCCTCAACCGGAGTACACTTTACTAGTTGTTTTTTTTTACTTTTTGCAATTTTCTCAAAAATGGCTCCGAAGATTTTCTTTAAAGTTGCCTAATTATCAACTACACATACAAAGAGCTACAGTTTTATTTGAAACATTTCTCCAGGAAAATTCATTTAAGGGCATTCTGGGGGAGGGGTGGGGTTGTTATTTTTCTCTAAAGTGCTATCAATGTTGATTATACAATTGTATCATCCAAACAAAATTAATTAGAAATAAATCATGGCCAAAATTCCGAGTTTCAAGAAAATTAGTAAACCGGAAGTGCGCTTTTACTGAACAATTTTTTCAGTTTTCGACGAATCTTATTAAATTTGGTACTGGAGTATAATTTGGAGAACTGGAGTAAGAGAAAGTTGTGTGAGTGTTTCACACCAGATTTTTTTTATAAAAAGGTCCGGCTCAGAGAAACACATTCTTAGTTCTCTATTGGTCCTGCATCTCCATCTTTCCCCTTCACGAACGGGACCAAATATTCTCCTCAACACTTTTCGCTCCCATATATTCAGCATCCTCCTCTCTACCGTCCCCGTCATCACCCATGTCTCACTGGCATAAGTCTTTATTGGCCTAATGAAGGTGGTGTATATAGCTTCAGCTTTGCCTTTCTAGACAATGCCCGTGGCTTTAACAAAGAAGTTAACCCAAAATACCTTCAGGAGTGTGAGCAAAATAACATCTGTAAATATTCTATTCTATCCCCTTTAAATCTAGCTTCTTTAAACGAACAAACCAAAGGCTGTAGTGATATATTCGCATATTCGTACTGTTCTATATAAGATATTTAAAAAAAGCTCCGGGTTATACGAGTAGAATCTTTTTTTTTTTTAAATTATCCATAGAAATATCGCTGAAGCGAATTTCAATAATGCATTTCTATGAAAGTTGAGATAAAGAAGAACAGTAATAAAAAAATTAAGAAATCTGAATAACATGTTACTAATGAAAACAATGTGTTTATAATGAGAAGGATGAACCTGGTACGCTTGTTCGTTCTCCTGTTTGTATTGTGTTCTGCTCTATTTTTGTCAGCAGCATTCTGAAATCACCGAACTCAGCTATTTACAGTACACTGCACTCTTCAACTAGAACATAAGCGTGCTGCGATTTTGTTATTAGTAAATACTATTATTTTTTTTAGATACAGAAACTAAGTAAATAAATTTATCAGAAATATATACATATAAAATCTGGTGTGCAGCCCTCACACAATTTTCTCTTACACCAGTTTTCAAAAAATTGTAATTGAAAAAGTTAGTATATCAAATTTAATGAAATTCGTCGGTGTTTTATTGGAGAAAATCACAAAAACTGAAAAAAAAAAACTGTTCAGTAGAAACACACTTCCGGTTTATTAATTTTCTTGAAACTCGGAATTTTGGACCTTCTATTTATTTCTAATTAATTTTTTTTAGATGGTAGATATAATGGGGTTGATGAAGGAGACAATTGGTCTGGTTAGAATGAATTAACAGAATATGGTTAACACAGTATAATATGATAAATGACACTGACTGTCTGGACTTTGCACTTGAAATGATAGAGTATGGTGGAGTGGTAAAGGGTAATGACACGTAGTGATTGGCTGTATGAACACAGTAGTATGAACTGTTCTCCTATCTGTCTCCCGTCGCTGTATTTATGTGATTTCTCCCACTCCAGTCCGAGAGAGTGGTCCAGTCATTTTGTCTCTGCCTCTCTGCTACGAATACTCTCTTTGGATACTATTACAGTAGAATTATATAATCAACTAAGATAGCATTTTACAGGCAAACTTAACCACATACTCCTCCCTCAAAACCCCGCCTAAATGAGTTTATCCGGAGCTCTTTATATGGATAGTTCACTGTCCTAGTTTAAAGATAATCGTTGCAACTGTTTTAGAAAAATAGCAAAACATTGAAAAAAATCTGGTGTGAAACACTCACACAACTTTCTCTTACTCCAGTACTCAAAATTATAATTGACAAATTTTATAGTTAGTGTACCAAATTTAATGAAATTCGTCGAAAAGTGAAACACTGTCCAGTAAAACTGTCCGGTTTACTAATTTCCTTGAAACTCGGAATTTGGGTCATATATTAATTTCTAGTTATTTTAATTTGGATGACAGAATTGTATAATCAACTGTGATAGCATTTTAAAGAAAAACATAACCCCCCTCCCCCAAAAGTCCCCTTAAATGAATTTATCAGGGAAAAGTTTCAAATAAAAGTTGTAGCTCTTTATATGTATAGTTAACAACGCTGGTTTAAAGAAAATCGTTGGAGCCATTTTCGAGAAAATACCAGAAAACTGAAAATTATATTTCAGTAAAAACGCACTTCCGGTTATCTATTTTTTTTCAAACTCGGAATTTCAACAACATATTTAATTCTAATTAACATTATTTAGATGACAGAATTGTCTAATATACTGAAACAGCAGTTAAGATGAAAACCTAACCCCACCCCTCCCCCAGAAGTGCCCTTAAATGAATTTTCCTGGAGAAATGTTTCAAATAAAAGTTGTAGCTCTTTGTATGTGTAGTTGATATAGCAAGTTTAAAGAAAATCTTCGGAGCCATTTTTGAGAAAATTGCAAAAACGTAAAAAAAAAAAAATAGTAAAGTGGTACTTCCGGTTGAGGAATATTGACACATAACGCACCGTCAGATCCCATGGTGATACCTAAACGTAATATCAAGTTTGAACTTTCTACGATTTTTCGTTTTTGAGCTATGCTGTTCACATTACATACACACACACACACACACACACACACACACACACACACACACACACACACACACCATTTGCTAAAAACCACTTTTTTGACTCAGGGGACTCAAAACGGATATTTCCGGTGAAAACTCGATATCGAAAATTTGACACGATTACAATACTTCCTCTTACTAGGAGTAAGAGAAAGTAATATATTTTAGTAAAAACGCACTTCCGGTCATCTGATTTTTTTCAAACAGTTTCAAACATTTCAACAACATATTTAATTCTGATTAATATTATTTAGATGATAGAATTGTGTAATAAACTAAAATAGCACTTTAGAGGACCCCACTTCTCCCCTAAGAGTGCCTTTAAATACACTTTTCTGGAGAAATGTTACAAATAAAAATTGTAGATCTTTGTATGTGTAGATGACGTAGGAAGTTCAAAGAAATTTGTTAGAGCCAAAAATAAAAAAAATAAAAAATTCAGTAAAGTAGTACTTCCGGTTGAGGAATTTTGATAGAAAACGTATTGTCGGATCCTATGGTGATACCCAAACGGAATATCAAGTTTGAACTTTCTGCGATTTTTTGTTTTTGAACTATGCTATTCAAATACACACAGATATTTGCTAAAAACCACTTTTTTGGAATCAGGAGACCTCAAAACGCGATATTTCCGGTAAAAACTCGATATCGAAAATTTGACACGATTGCGCAATACTTCCTTTTATTACTAGTGAGAGAAAGTAACGAGTAAATTGTTATTTTATGACAATAATACATTTCGCTTTATGATCCGTTATCCCCTTAATGATCGAAAGTATCGAATATGAATTATCGAATATTTGTAAATACTTATTGCACATGCGCTATGTTTAACTGTTTGGCAAGGATTAGTCCATTTTAGTTTTGTCCATTCATGAAATTTAGATCAGCTAACATCTAATAGAAAAAATTAAAGCTAACTTTACAAGCCTTATGAAACAGTACGTGATAATTCCTGATTAATTTAATTCCTGAATTTTAAAGTGTTTCAAAAACTACTTTAGCTTTTCTTTTCTTTTTTTATCTTTATCTTCTTCTAATCTTTATATTTTCATGTCAGAAATATCTATAAATATTAATTTCATATGTTACAGAATGGGCCGATGAGATTTTACTACAGAATGCCAGAAATCATCCATCAACAAATTATGAAACCACTTCCAGCAGTAGCCACTGAACAATCAAATGAAGCAAATGAAAAAGTAGAAAAAGAAGAAGTGAAAGACAGTAAAGAAGAGCTGGCAACGAAAGAAACAAAGATAAAAACAAGTAACGAATTAAACGACGAAACAGTAAATACGAAGATTACAACTAAAGTTGATGAAAAAGCACTAGTTAAAGATGTGAACGAACAAGAACGGAAAGCTGTTAATGCAGTTCCATTGCAAATAAATGGACATGTTAAAGCTGTGGACGCGAAAAAGGCTAATGACAATTCAGTAAAAGCAGTAACTTTACCAACTCCGACAACAGTTGCTGTAACAAAAGTACAAAATAAAGAGGTAACTTTGAGCATTAGTAATGGTGATAGCTTCACTATAACAACAACAGTATCACAACCGGTTAATAACACAAAAACTCCTGGTTATGTTAATTCACCAATGCAAAAATTTAATCAGAAAGCGTTGGCTGGGCAAAAAACTAAAACCAATAAGGTAGCCATAACATCTGACCATAAACCAAAAGAGAATGGCCTTCAGCCAGCCATCACTATTAATAATAATAATAATAATAATAGTAACAATAATAGAATGCCTATTTATAGTCGAACACAGATGTCAAGAAAATTACCTATTGTTCCGGGCGGTGTGATGAGCAAAACTGGGCCTACATTAGATCAAAGATTACAACAGCTTTATAGAAATAGACAACCATCAGCAATGAAACAGCAACAACAAACTTCGTCCATATCACAACAACAGCAACCACTAATGTCACCACCACCTGTACAACAACAGAAGTCAGTACAACAACAAAGTCCAAACCAAGTGATGCTGAACATTAGCAACGGTGGCAGTTTAACAATTAGTACTCAACCAATATCACAGGCGCCAAGTTTGTCGACAACCAGTAGTACATCGTCTGCGGCGCATAGTGTTGCATATACAGCGGCACATCCTGCAACATTGCATTTAACCACCCAGGTACCAGTTATGTCTGTGGCTAGATCACCTAACGCAATCACGACAGTATCACATACACAATCTGCACTTAATTTGGGAGTATCATCTATAACCAATATTACACAATGTTTACCAACAATGAATCAACCAATTATGCATACATTACCATCAAATCAATCGATTACATCGGCAATGTCAAATAATATCATACCAACGATGATGAAAAGTGGACCGTTACCTCAGCAACAACAAGCTGTGCAGAAAAATCTCAGCGCTTCAAGATTGAATGGTAACGGACTTATAATAACACCTGAAAACAAATTACGTGAAAATGGAATCCATCAGAGCAATACAAACAACAGACTGCCAGTGTTTAACAACAAACCTTATATGCCTAAAAAGAGTTCGAAAATGCAAGGCAATATGATGAACAAAACTATCACAACATTAGATCATCGGCTGCAACAATTATATAAAAGTAACAGAACACAATCATCTCCAAGTAATAAATTACCTCAGCAACAGCAACAACATCAACAACAACAACAACAACAACAACAGCAGCAGCAGCAACCGCAACAACCTCAACAAGAACAACCACTGTTACAAAGTTCTGCTTCACCAATAAACGCAAGCCCACCAAAACAAGAATCCAGATTGGCCAGTTGGTTAAATACAAGATTTCCACCACAGAACAAAACTGTCCCACAAACAACCACAAATAGTCCAAAATTAGAAGAGAAAAAAGAGGAAAAGAAAGAATCAGATGTGGCCAAAGTTGGTAAAGAAATGTCAATGTTGAAGAAAAAATTGGATGAATTAAGAAGAACTCAAGAAGGTTGTGAAATAACGCAAGAAAATCCAAATCCAGAAGAAGCTAAGAAACGTAGGGATTTAACACCAGATGTCTCTATTGAATTTATGCGCGCTTCTGATATGAAAAAAGTTGAAAATGTAAATAAAGTCAAGGAAAAACCAGTCGGTGCAAAAAGACCAGTACCAGCTTTGAAATGGATACAAGATGCAAATCTACCAAAACGGAAATGTTCGGATGAAGATAAATTGGCTGTTAAAAAAATGAAAACAATGACGAATACTGGAACAACAACAACAACCACAATTACTACAACGTCAACTACTGCTGAATCAACAACAACTGCAACAACAACAACAATGGCTGCAACAACTACAACAACAACCACAACAACATCACCAACAATAACACCTACAACTGAAACAAATATAGCGGTAACAACGGCTACACTAATTACAGCTTCACCGCCATCAAATACAACCACAACAACAGCAACCATAAATACACGTAAAGAAGAGGAATCAGCGCTTGATCTCAGCGGTGCTAAAACAACAACTGGTACTGTTGATTTTGCACAACAAAGAATGCCGGCAATGCTTAAACAAGCCCCGCCACAACTGCAATGGATGGTGAATCGTCCAGCATTTATGCCGCGATCTTCTTAGATTAGTATCTTGGGTGCCAAAATCATCGTTTCGCTTTAGTCAGTTATAAGAAACAAACTAACTAACTGTATACGATACACGAATTTAGTCAAAAAAAAATTATTTTTGACCTTATACTTCCAGACTGAAAAATATTGTGATTAAACTTATTCTTCTAAACAAAAAAAAAAAGGACATTTTTAAAACACGTAACAAATTTTTGGCGACGGGGAGCACCAATGGAAAAAATGAATATATCATAATTTCTAATTACAAACTAAAAATTGTAATTTAAATATTTTACGAAATAGATATCAGGTTTATATCTATTATTTTATTAAATCAAATGAAAAAAAAATATATATATATATTTTTTCGAACACTTTTTTAAAAGTTGGTGTTTTAATTACAATGAAGTTGTTTAAAAATTGGGGTTCACTTTTGTCATAACTTGAATTTTTTTGGGGACCTAGTATCTACATATCAGTTTCAAGCTTTTCCCGTCTTTTTTTATTTTTTTGGCAGCCCAATAATAAAGAAGAGAGACGCCACTGTTTCCCCCTGTACTTCATTAATTTAATATAGGCTGCTGACTTAGAATTTTCTAGACTTTGTAGTTGTCTGGATTGATTAATTTATTAGATCTGCATAAGAGAGATATGAGGGAACATTAATCTGGTAAAATCCTTAATTTTTTGTAGCCGGCTGGTAATAGCTCTTTCAGCTGGTTGCAAGGCAGTTATTGCCACGAAATTAGTGCGGGATAAAAATCGATAGGAATAGAAACTTTCTGAGCGCTTAATAATTTTTTTTTTTTTTCTTGTTTGCATCAATGTTGCTTTAAATATCGGCTTGATTAATGAAAATTTATGGTCGGAAAATTTGCTACAGACAGTTTTGAATCCTTGTTGACGATAGTTTGGACTTTTCTCATGTGATTCTGTTTTCCAAATTTAGCTAAAGATTAGCTTTCTAATGACCTGCTTTATAGCTGTTTCTATTATTGTAGTTTGGAGGAAGTATTTTTTAACTAAGGAAGTTGCATTTCAATCGAAATGGAAGATAAGCTTTTTCTTATTGTCCTTTTTAGTTTTAACGATGCCGAGTTTTAAAAGGCAGTCTCCAATTCTGCATTGAAATTAGATGCTCAGCTCACAAGAGCGTAAAAACTTTCTTCTTGGAACTTCTAAGTGGAATATAAGCACAGTGTTGATTACATTTCCCAATAAACCGTCCAAAGAGAAGAATAAGCTTTTCAATTCTTCCAACAACATCTTTTTTTCTGGCCATTTCTGTCTTAAAGATGTTTGTACAATGATTTTTTTTTTTGGGTCATGAAGAGACTGTGTTTAAATTGTGTGAATACGTTCACTTCCACTCTTTAAAATCCATTGATTGGGTCTAATTACATAAAAAACTATACCAGCATTTTTCCTAGCTGCACCCATTTGTCTTCCTAGGATACTTTAAAATACTCCCCCGGGGTATTTCTTATCCCTTTTGTGAGCATAACTATTTGCTCGATAGATCTTGATGAATTTTTGGGCTGTTTCATGGTTCAAAATATATTTTTAGAATTACATTTATAATTCTTGTCAACTTTTTTTTCATTTTATGGGGGGAAAAAAAATTGAATTATGGTTCTGTACTGGGTCATTTATAAGAATTTGAAATTATGTTTGAGTCTGTATATAAGTCAAGGACTCGATATTTTTTTTCGAAACTCACTTTCCAATTCCGCTTGTTCACTATTATCAAACATGGCGAATAAAAAGGTCTTTGAAAAGAATCTTTGTGTCTTGCGATTTTATAAGTTAAATAGAAATATCTGTATTGGTAATTTGGAGAAATTTTATCTAGCCGAAACTGATACGAACAGGCTCAAAACACCTAAATAGCTCAAGTTGTGACGATCACGATTTCACTCTATTTTATACTCGCAGGTCTTATACTTTTTTTAGTTACTATTTTACTCCTTTGTTATTATTTGTAAAAAAATAAATAAATAAATAAATAAAATAAATAAAAAACTTAGAATTTAAGGACTTCCATGTAAATACTGTTATTACATTAATTTTTTTTTGTTTTAATTATTACAATTGTAAAAAAATAATTTTAATTTATTTGTAATGGATTTTTGTTTGTTTGTTAATTTTTAATTTTTTTTTTTTTATTTAAAACAATGTCGGATTACAAGGTATTTATTAATTACAAAAAAATTTTGTATTTACGATCAAAAATATAAAAAAAAAAAGAATAGTTTTTTTTTTTTTTTACTCAAAAAGAACTGATTTTTAATTTTAAACATTAATAAGGAAGTGCCTGATTTGATTTATGAAAGGTCTTCCTTCAATTTATTGTGTAAATATAGGAAAATCATGTGGGAAATGTCTGTTTTATATTTTGTGTACTATATTGTATATTTTAGTATAGTTTTCCAAATACATGACTTATATAAAATAATTTACTTCTTTTTTATTTTTTTCTAATTAGAATGAAACCTTTTATACCTCCCTAGTTAATCCGATATCGATATCCTCACTCCATTGTCTGATAACAGCTCGCTCTATTTTTCCTTTATATAGCTGGATTTCCCCAGATATTAGCCTGAAATGTGTGGTTGGAGCCGCCAATGAGTGTGGATGGACAAAATAGCGTTTTGCAGCAACATTGGCCGCCAAATCTTTGGATGCTGGTAATATTATGTGTCGATTTTTTTTTGGTAAAACATCAAAGAATAGTCTCCCAATAATAATAATAATAATAATAATAATAGTGTTTAAATATAATACATATTAACAATTTAAATAAAAAAGATTAAACCCTATTCAGACTTGGAGAGTTTTCCGTCTGCAGACTTGCTTTTTTTTAATATGGATATGTAATAGCAAGCAGAAAGAAGACAGGCCCTCTCTGGTACTCTCTGACTTAAGCAGGCTAGAGTGGGTGAACCTGTGTATATAAGCCAGTGGGAATCTATCTAGATCTATCGATCAGATTCAACCATACATCGCATCGTTTCATATCTCTACTCCCACCTTTTATTCTATCAAAATCATTATAAAGTCCAGTGCAGTTACTGTAAACTGATAGCTACATTATAACAGTGTCTTCATATTTCGTTCATTCAATCAAAACCTAATTTCTATCCTCAACAACTCCATTATAATAGCATGCTTCTTTTTGTGGTCACCGACCGGTTTCGGACGTTCACCCATCATCAGGATGCTTTATGTCAAACAGGTGTGATAACATAGATTTACACAGAGTAAATTTAGTTGATACACTTGATGATGGGCGAACACCCGTAACTGGGTCGATGACCACAAAAAGAAGCAGGTTATCATGGAAAATATCTCCGATTAATCGTGTGTAAACTTATAAACACGATAAACTTATAACCACATTATAACAGTGTCTTCATATCTCGTTTATTCAATCATTTGAAGATGCCTAATGTTCACAGGATTTGCCGTATTGCATTTATCTAAAAGGTACGCGATCGCCTCATCAGCTGTATTTTGCTGGCCATCAATCGTATAAGTTAGTCATTTTCTTAATTTTTGATAAGCGTTCTTTCACCACTAATAAATTACCGCCTATTGGGAGATTATGTTGTTTTAATATGTTGATGATATCGGCTCTTTTCATAAACGCAAAATAGTCGATAAGGTACAAATAAGAATAAGTAAAAACAGAAATGAATATGAAATAAAATATTAAAGAAATTGCAAAAATGTAATATTGAAAAAAAAAAAGACTTACCTTTTTTCTTTTTTTGTTGAAAGATGAAGCGGGATTCGAACTACGCTGCCACCAATATAATGAAACTGATAGAATAAAAGGTGGGAGTAGAGATATGACACGATGCGATGTATAGTTGTATGGCTGTATCTGATAGATAGATCTAGATAGATTCCCACTGGCTTATATACACAGGTTCGCCCACTCTAGCCTGCTTAAGTCAGAGAGTACCAGAGAGGGCCTGCCTTCTCTCTGCTTGCTATTAAGATATCAGTGACGGCTCGTGTATAAGCACTGCTGTCACTGCAGCACCCGCAAAAAATAACTATAAACATGAATTTCTAAATTTATGATAAAAAAAATAACATAACAATCTTGACATAATAAATTATTATTAAAATACCATCAATAAATACGTTTTTAAAAAAGGTATTATTTCAGCAAGAGTTGTTTGATGTTGACGTTCGCCCAAATGGCAGTGCCAAAAAAAATGGACATATTCGGTTATTTCCGAAAAGCTTCGTTTGCCTTTAATAATGTGACCTAATTAGTGCTATTTTAGCTACTTGCCGGGCAGCGTTGATTGTAATTGAATTGATATAGGTTATATTACAAAACAAAACAAAAAATTATTGTTTTCAATAATATAATTTTTATAGAATAAAAATATACAATAAAATAAATATTATTTTTTAGGTTTATCAAAATGGGTGTTAGTGTTTTGAATACTTGAAAAAAAAATTAAAATTCAAAAATTTTGTGAAACTAAAAATTGAAGAATGGATTTTATATTCAAATAATTTATTTTTTATATATTATAAATATTATTAGAGAAATCATATTTTCTTGTATAACAGAAAATATTTTTAAAAAAAAACTGTAGGAATTTGTTTTTAATTAAATTGAGTTGAATTTAGAAATGTTCCGTTTTACACACGCAGTACCCCCCACTTACCAATATCAGGGGCCGCCACTGATGGATGACATAATTCAACTTAAAAGCTTCAAAGTAAAAATAAGAATTTTTTAGATTCAAATAATCTAAAATGACAAATAAAATTCAAAAAAGACGTTAATATTAAAAAAAAAGTAATAATAAAATAAACTTATTGACCCATATTAAACTCTTTTACTGAATAAAGGTTCTATAGCTCAAAGTTTCTTTCAAAAAAACAATACCTGTTTCAATCAATTTTCCACCATTCAAGATATCACATAATTCACTTTTCAGTATAAGCTTATGTTTAGCTAAGTAGTTAAATCTGTATGAGGGCGAAGATAGGAGAGACAGCAGTTAAATGTGCAATATCCTCAACCTGTTGTAGATTGCAGAGAGAACACCAAACTCACGCTTTCACTGTTGATGAAAGGTCTATAATTAAGACTTAATCATTCCCAGTTCTTGATTTCAATATTATACCTTAATTTAGGATAAATTGTCCTCAATATGGTCCACACTTGATCTAAAATCGATTTAAATAAAAACCTTTGTTATTAATGATTTGTGATTCAAAATTTAATTTTAAATTGAATTAATAAATATAAAGCGAAATAGTGGCGAATAGTGCAACAGCGGCGCATGGAGGACTAACGACGATTTTTAATGGTGTTCTGGACCTTCACTACCTAGGTGCGCTACTAACTGCAGCTTCCCAGTTTATCTCACGATGCTGGGGGTCAACATCAACTTTGCCCTCACGAAGTGGCGAATTATTACATAAATTAATTAATTAAATTAACTGAAAACAAGAATTCTGCAAACATTTATTAAGTATTACCTTCAATTTAAGTCCAAACTTATTATAGTTATATTAATTTAAAATTATAATTATTTAAGTTTAATTATTCTATGGGCTGTTTCAATAATGGTATAAAATAAATAATGTATATTGAAAAACAATTAAAAAATTACGTCTTTTGATAAGTTCCAATGCTCTATGTCTTGTCATGGTATTTTGTTGCTGGGGGGGAGGAGGAGTTTTAGAGAATTTGAACAGTACATTATGTAAATAAGAATAATATTAAGTCTAATAAAGAGGTTTTTGAGCGATTAAGGTAATAAACATCATTGAAAAGTGTGCAAGATTATTGTAAGAAAATATCTAAGATTGTTGCTAGAAAAAAAGTAGATTTGAGCTGGAGATAATGTTATATTAAGCAATTATAACAAATTATGAATCATCATGCTTTTATTTTGGCCGCTTATGAAAAGCGTTATCGCCTATCCCCCCGCATGGAGGAGAAAGATAGTTGATTATATAATGACATATTTACACGCTGTTAGACTGACTGTACGTATACAGATAGATATACATATATTCTTAATAGAGAAATCATATTTTTTGTGTAACTGAAAATATTTTTAAAAATATCCATATGAATTTATTACTTTCTCTTAGTAAGAGGAAGTAAAGTAATCGTGTCGAATTTTCGATATCGAGTTTTCACCGGAAATATCCGTTTTGAGGTCCCCTGAATCCAAAAAATTGGTTTTTAGCAAATGGTGTGTGTGTGTGTGTGTATGTGAACAGCATAGCTCAAAAACGAAAAACCGAAGAAAGTTGAAACTTGATATTCCGTTTAGGTATCACCATGACATCTGACAGAGAGTCATCTGTCAAAATTCCTCAACCGGGAGTACCACTTTACTAGTTTTTTTTTTTTTTTTTTTACTTTTTTGCGTTTTTCTCAAAATTAGCTCCGGACAATTTTTTTGAAACTTCGTATTTAACTTAAACATCCAAAGATCTACATCTTTTATTTAAAAACATTTCTCTGGGAAAATTCATTTAAGGGCACTTTTGGAGGAGGGATGGGGTTAGGTTTTCCCCTAAAGTGCTTATATCATAGTTGATTGTACAATTCTATCATCCAAAGAAAATTAATTAGAAATAAATAGATGGCCAAAATTCCGAGTTTCAAGAAAATTAATAAACCGGAAGTGCGCTTATACTGGACAGTTTTTTTTTTTCAGTTTTTGATGAATTTCATTAAATTTGGTACAGAACTATAAAATTTGTCATTTATAATTTTGAGAACTGGAGTAAGAGAAAAATTGTGTGAGTGTTTCACGCCAGATTTTTTTTTTAAGTAAATTGAGTTGAATTTAGAAATGTTCGGATAGATACTATAGAATTGGAATGGGAAGAGCCTTCGAGATATTTTTACTGGAGGAGTGAGGAGAAATGAGGAACAGAATAATGCGAGAGCACAAGGAAAGCAATTAGGAAAGAATTTAATTGTAATAGAAAAAAGACAGATGTTTATATGATGACATATCTACACGCTGTTTGTTGGACTGTCAGAGATCTCAGTCTTTCGATAGGGTTTCGACGGTTAGAATGGAAAGAAAGTACTTGGACTACAGGGGATTCTAAGATTTGAAAGCGGATTAGGAATTATTTTTGGGAGAAACTGGATATAATGGGATAACGGTCAAAAGGAATATTTAGGTCATTGAGAATTGGTGATGTTGGCACAGCAATGACGAATTTAACGAAGGATTCTGAATTGGAGTGTTTGAATTTTTGATGGTAATTGGAGCGCTTGGTAGAGCCCCACACTTCGATTATGTATGTCCATAAAGGCCTAAGTATAGTTGTTGTGGTTGGTCCCCGCAGGGCTGGAATGCATCAGAGATATTTCCCGTGATAGCCTGCTTCTTTTTGTGGTCATCGACCAGTTTCGGGCGTTCGCCCATCATCAGGATGCTTTTTGTCGAACAGTGTGGTAACATAGACTTGCACAGAGCAAATTCAGTTGATACACTATAAATTTGCTCTCTGCAAATCTATGTTATCACACTGTTTGACAAAAAGCATCCTGATGATAGGCGAAAGCCAGAAACCGGTCGATGACCACAAAAAAAAAAGCAGGCTATCATGGAAAATATCTCTGGTGATTGGCATAACACTAACAAACACTAACCCGATGACATCACGACCACGATGAAGTTAATACATCCAGGCAACAAAGGACGACGACTTGACATAATAGAACAACTCGAAATATATAAACACAAGACACAAAACTTAATAAACGAACAGACAAAATTTACCAGTGAACCATTATTCAAAACACTCTTCCCACAATAGCAAAAGAAAGGCAATTACATTATACATGCACCAAATAGTTCTTACACAGATTTTAGTTTTAGGTTAGTAGTAAATCTGCTAGTTGTATACGTATATTAAAAAAAAAAAAAAGTGTGAAAGGGTGAAATAAGAGTGGAATGCATAATTATAAAAACTTAATTTATAAGAAACCATATACATGCGTGCGTGGATGGCATATGTGAATGTTGTGTGAATGCATATTGTATTGAGTGGGATGCATAATATATAAAAAACTTAATTATAAAAAACCATATTTAGGTATTTGCGTGCGTGGATGCCGTGTATGAATGTTGTGTAAAAAGTGAAATATTGACTGGAATCCATAATTATAAAAAACTTAATTATAAAAATCGCTTAATTTTAAATTATGTCAGTTTAAATAGTTATTTAATTTTTAATTTATTTTTATATATTTTATATTTTATTTTGATTTGTTAATTGTAAAGTAAATTTCCCTCCAACAACAGAGTTTAAAAATTAGACCCCCACGTGTTGTTTCCATTGTAAGGACAATTTGCCCTTTAACAACCCAAACACGTGTTTTCCCACCCAGTTGACCATACCCCTTGACCTAGTTTAAGAGTTTAGTTTTAAATACAGTTAAAAACACCAGTCAGTGTGAAAAACTGAATTTGCTCTATGCAAGTCTGTGTTGTCACACTGTCTGAAAAACGCATCCTGAAGATGGGCGAACGCCCGAAACCGGTCGATGACCACAAAATGAAGCCAGGCTACCACGGAAAATGTCTCTGATGCTTTCCAGCTCTGCGGAACCAACCATCACAACAATCTCTGATGAGGCTTAAGTATAGTATTGTAGATAAGTGCTTTGTTATCTAGAATAGAGCGGTCATAATTCAAGATACAATAGAATTTTACTTTTTTATCCAACTGTTTGCAGGCACATTCCTCTCATCGAAGTGTCAGAATTATTTTAATTTTTTAGTTTTACTATTTATCTTAATTCTTTCATATTATAATGGATGAGTCGTGGAGAGAATTTGTCTGGTTGATGAACTAAGAAGACAGGGTTAACATTGGTTAACTATGTATAATAATAATAATAATGAGTGACACTGTCTGCCTGGACTTTACACTTGTAAATGATACTGTATGGTAGATTGGAAAATGGGTAATGACACGTAGTGATTGGCTGTATGAACTCAGTAATAAGAACTGTATCCCTCTGGACTGTCCGTCGCTCTATATATATATATATATATGTGTGTGTTTCTCCCACTCCAGTCCGAGAGAGTGGTTGGGTTCGTTTCTCTTCTTTTTACTCTCTTTGGTTGCTGTTACATATCATTTTCTTTGTTCATTATGGAAAATAAGTGGCATAATACAACTAGTTTATGTGTTGAAATCGTTACAAAATTGATTTGTTGACCAAACCGGCAATTTTTATCTTTAATCTTTAGTGATTATTCGCGTACTCAAATTGAGGATTAATTCAGATTTTAATAAAAGTAGAAATATAATAAGCTTTATTCTGTACAAATTTTCCAAAAGAGCATTCGTCGTTTTTAAATAAAACTCTGAATCAATAATTATAATGGATAAAATTTATTCTTGAAATCCAACAGAACAGATATATTTGGGGTTTATCCCCTCTTAACCTCTCTACCTTACAATTAGAGCGGAATTTATTTGTTTATTTGTTTCCAGGACTCTCTTCGGAACATAAAGAATGACCCAAAAATTAATTGGAAGTATACGAAAATAGAAGAGTTTTGGAGCAGTGTAGAAATGCAGTAAATATATTTATCACAGAAATTATAACAGATAAAGAGTACCAATCAAATAACAAGGTTCAATTGATGCCCTCCAACCATATCTATATAAAAACCGAATTATCTGACCAAACTGCAGTTCTTGTCTGCCCTATTTCTTTACCACTAGCTCTCGACAGTGCTACTTTCTCTTAATATTAAGAGAGGATAATAATATTACTGTGAATCGTCACTAAAATTTCACAAATAATTTTATAAACTGCAGTACAAAAAAAAATCTGGTGTGAAACACACACACAACTTTCTCTTACTCCTCTTCTCAAAATTATAATTGACAAATTTTATAGTTTGTATACCGAATTTAATGAAATTCGTTGAAAACTGAAAAAAACTGTTCAGGTCAAACGCACTTCCGGTTTACTAATTTTCTTGAAACTCGGAATTTTGGCCATCTATTTATTTCTAATTAATTTTGTTTGGATGATAGAATTGTATAATCAACTATGATATAAGCACTTTAGAGAAAAACATAACCCAACCCCTCCACTAAAAATACCCTTAAATGAATTTTCCCAGAGAAACGTTTTAAATAAAAGTTGTAGACCTTTGGATGCTTAGTTTATATATGAAGTTTCAAGAAAATCTTCGAAAACATTTTTGAGAAAAACGCGAAAAAGTGAAAAAAAAAAATCATTTAGTATAGTGTTAATGTAAACGCACTTCCGGTTATCCAATTTTTTTTTGAAACTCGGAATTTCAACAACATATTCAATTCTAATTAACATTCTTTAGATGATAGAATTGTTTAATAAAATGAAATAGCACTTTAGATGAAAAGCTAACCCCATCCCTCCCTCATAACTACCCTTAAATGAATTTTCTTAAAGAAACATTTCAAATAAAAGTTGTAGCTCATTGTATGTGTAGTTTATATAATAAGTTTGAAGAAAATCGTCGAAGCCATTGTTGAGAAAAATGCAAAAAAGTAAAAAAAACAAAAAAAAAAAACAAGTAAAGTGGTATTACCGGTTGAGGAATTTTGACAGATAACGCACCGTCAGATCCTATGGTGATACCTAAACGTAATATTAAGTTTCAACTTTCTACGGTTTTTCGTTTTTGTGGTATGCTGTTCATATACACACACACACACACACACACACAGAGACCATTTGCTAAAAACCACTTTTTTGGACTCAGGGGACCTCCAAACGGATATTTCCGGTGAAAACACGATATCGAAAATTTGACACATTACAATATTTCCTCTTACTAGGAGTAAGAGAAAGTAAAATATTCGTTTCACACCAGATTTTATTATTTATTTTTTTTGTTAATTATGCACAAAGCATGCCACATTGTTAATAATATTTATTTTTATTTGAAATCTATTTGAATCCCCTTAGCCAGTCAGTACATTGTACTGAACTGGAACACCCAAAAAGTACGTGACGGAAATACTAATATCATACACAATCGCGCATACAATAGGCTAGTATTCAAATCTGAATAACAGATGAGATATACCCACTATTTGGGTGAATAATATTATTATAATTTATATTTTATATTGTCGGAAGAATTTGTAAGCATTAAGTTTTTTTTATATTGATAATCAAATTTTGTTTTGGAAAATTATGGCCTCAGATTTTCTTTAAGATTGAAAAAAATGTATAAAATATAAAAAAAAAATTTGTATCAAAAACCATCACAAATATTTCAATTTACAATATTTTCTTACAATTACAATTGAATAAACTTTAATATACTTTTATTACACTTTAATATACTTTAATTTTAGTTGCATTTGTAATAGTATAAAGAGAGACAAAATGACAGGACCACTCTCTCAGGCTGGAGTGGGAGAAACTACATAAATACAGCGATGGGAAACAATAAGGGAATGGTTCATACTACTGAGTTCATACAGCCAATCACTACGTGTCATTAACCTTCACCACTCTACCATACTCTATCATTTCAAGTGTAAAGTCCAGGTAGTCAGTGTCTTTTATTTTATTAAAGAGTGTTACCATATCTAGTTAATTTCATTCAAACCAGCCCATTTCTTTCCTTCATCAACTCCACTACACATTTTAATAAATTATACTAGCTGTTCATACCATGTTGAAATGAATAAGGATGAAACCTAACCTATTAGGGCCCCCCTCCAGCATCCACCACAAAACAGTTTTTCCAGCAACACTCACCGACATTTTGTTATTGCAATTTACCCAGTTATAACGACAAATTTTCTTCATATTTCTAATAAAGCACTTACTACATGTCTAGTTGGTTGTCTTCAATGTTATATCAATGAGATCAATATAAACTTAATAATTAAGCGTAATAAGTCTCGATTTGGCTGCGATGTCCTGGATTAGAGTCTCTCCCCTCCATGTTCAATCTAACCTTAATAAAACCACTTTTTTGAGGAAAGCCTAACCTTATCCCTCACGCAAAAACCCCTTTTAAATATACTTTCTTGGGGGGCGGGTGTTGGTGTAGTGGTTATGAGCATGGACTTGTAAGTGAGAGGACCCAGTTCGAGTCCAGCGTATAAGCTAAATTTTATATTTGTTTAAAAAATGTTAATAGTAAAGTAGGTGCTTCCGCCCCCGTCCACGACACCTAATTTGGTAGTTGGACGTTAAGCCCGCCTGAAAAAATAGGCATTACTTTACTTACTTTATACTTTCTTGGAGAAATGAGATTTCTGTATTTATAATAATTGATATGCCAAATTTAATTTAATCCATTGGTGTTGTAGGTGGTCCCGCAGAGCTGGAAAGCGCCAGAGATATTTTCCATGATCAATTTTGTGATCATCGACCGATTTCGGGATGATGTTTTTTTTGTCAAAATAGGTGATAACAATAGACTTGCACAGGAGCAAATTTAGTTGATACACTGGTGATTTTAGTTAGGATCTAACTAGGTTAAGAAGGGGGTTCATTGATAACTGGGTGGGTAAACACATGTTATTCGCTTTTTAAAAGGCTGGTGTACATTGTTCCTTTTAAAAATGGAAACATCCAACCAGTGCAGATGTATAACTTAAATTACGTTATTGAAGGAGATTTACTTTGGTAATTAATTACCCATAATAGCTTACTATGTTATTTTTTTAATTGTTCTTTGTATGTAGAACAAAGCGAAAGAACACTGTGTCAGCCGTGGATTACTGTGGAAGAATTAATGATATGAAATGATTAACATACGAGCTGAATGATCATAAGATACTATAAATAAATAAATATATATCAGAGATAAGGTGTATCTAATTGTTGGCTTATTGTCGACCAGGAAGTTTCCATAACTATAGTTATAAACTATAGACATAACCGAAGATATTATAACAAGTTTTCCAAACTTCTCTTACTTTAAGAGAGCCCCTGAAGATGGCAAACAATGATTGCCGAAACTTCGGATTTTAAACAAAACACACTTTAAATTTACTTGTTTTTTTTTTTTTTTGTGGAAACTTCCTGGTCGATAAGCCAACAATTACAACTGATCGACTTCAACAATTGCAACAATTTCATGTATCAGAGATATTTTCCGTGATAGCCTGCTTCTTTTTGCGGTCATCGACCGGTTTCGGGCGTTCACCCATCATCAGGATGGATGCTTTATGTCAAACAGTGTGATAACATAGATTTACACAGAGCAAATTTAGTTGTTGGGCGAACGCCCGTAACTGGGTCGTTGACCACAAAAAGAAGCAGGTTATCATGGAAAATATCTCCGATTAATTCATTGGTGTTTTTTATAAAGAAAAGTCGCAGAAAACTGAAAAAAAATGTTCAACAAAGAAGCACTACAGGTCAACCGAGTTTTTTTAAAACGCAGAACTATGGATGATACCTAAGTAATTCTAATTAATATTATTTAAATGATGGAATCGTGTAATAAACTAAATTAGCATTTTTACCATCCATTCCCTAAAACGCCGTCTGAAATCAATGTTTTAAATAAAAGTTGTAGCTCGTTCGTTAAGCCAGTTTTCAAGGAAAACGCAAAATTAAATACTAATCGTAATTATTTAATTACTTAATATAAATAAAAACAACTTAGTAAAGTGGTATTTCCGGTTGAGGAATTTTGACAGGTTTCTAACTGTGGATCCTAAGTATCGGCGATTTTCCATTATTGAGCTATGTCTTCATAAACACACACACAGACAAACATAGACCTTTTTCCAAAAACCACTTTTTCTGACTCTGGAGACATCAAAACATGTCCAGAGAAAATATTTCCAGTGAAACCTCGATATCGAAAATTCGACACAATTATTCCTGGTAAGTATTATTTACGCCCATTGCAATATATTGGTAAGTATTATTTACTTATTGGTATATTATTTACTTATTGCAGTATATTGTAAGAATTTAATGCCTGCTTGTAGCGAGATGGTGGCGCCTTGATACGGTTGCTAATAGAAGTACTGAGTCCAACATTTCCATGGCGAATTTACTGCTATTAATTTCATTATGATTTCCAGTTAACTAACCATTTAACCTAATTTCACGATTGCAATACTTCCTCTTACCTCAGTATATGAAAGTAAAAAGTAAAGAGCTGAAGATTTCTTTATGAATGGACGTAATCCTTGATGCCAGCTCAAAAAAAAAAAATGAACTTATACTGAGTTTAAAAAAATAGAAAGATTTGTTTACAACAAGATAATTCCAACAATCCCCTAACAAAAATCAATACTGACCACATATGGTGCATAATAATATAACAAATATGCAATTTTTTAGTATTGATGCGATCCAGTATTATACAAGTATGATACCTCAGGGAAATTTCCCTCAATACATCACCTTCAAGTCAATATTTATCTTACTTCGAGTACTCTCCTCTTTTTAAGGGAAATACAAGGGATTCTTCGAATTAAATCTCCATCCTCTAGTACTCGTATTTACTTTGAAAAAAGAAACGTTATTATGTTATGGTAACGATATTATTATAAAAATACACTCACCGGCAAAAAATTCCGGCCACCGAAAAATTTACTATTTCTATGTACAGTTTCCATTTTTCTAATCATTTTTATCGTTCATAACGTTTATAGGTTAACTGATGATCAAAATAAAACACATAAAAAGGATAATATAGGAAATTTAAATAATTAAAAAAAAAAAAAAAGAATCTAGAACATTATATATATTTACCTGTTTTTTTTTTTTAATTTTACACTATTTTTTAGTGGGATGGTGCTAATACCCGAGTTTTACCTCCTTTTGCATTTATTACAGTTTTAACGCGTCTCGGCATGCTCTAAATCAAGCGGGAAATTTCGTTTTGTGAGATTAGAGCCCATTCGTCTTGATGTACCCTTTCTAGCTCTTGAAGCGTCCCAGGAAGGACTTTCCGATCTCTTATCCGTCTTCCAAGCATATTGCACAGATGCTCTATGGGATTTAAGTAAAGGGGACGGGCAGGCCAGTTTAGGAAGTCAATATTATGGTTATTAAGAAAGGCCTGCACTATGTGGGCTGAATGTGAACGAGCGAATCGTGCATTAGCACAACCTCCTCACCTATATCCGGCATGATAGGGACCACATGTACTTGCAGTATATCCGCCAAATACCGAGCAGCAGTTATGGAACCTCCTCGAACGATGACTAACTCCGTACGTCTTTGTAAACCGATACCTGCCCAAACCAACAGAGAGCTTCGTTGGAAAAGTCTAGTGAGAACAAAATTGCATTGTGTAAATCTCTCACCTCTTCTCCTCCACACTCGTCCACGGCCGTCTAGAGCCCTTAAGGCAAATCGAGACTCGTCAGAAAACAATACACTTGCCCACTGCTCGATGACCAATGGATGTATTGCCGAGCAAATTCAAGGCGAGAAATTCGATGCTCCCTGGTTTGTTCTGGCCCTGTTGGGGGGCGAAAAGCCATCAAACCTTGCTCATTCAATCTCCTTCGAGCTGTACTCTCAGAAATTCGAACACCTCGAACTTCTTGGAGGCGATGAACTACTTCAACAGCTGTCAGATGACGATTTCGTAAAACTGTCAGTGTCAAAAAACGATCGTCCCGCAGTTCAGTGGTCCTTGGACGCCCAGAGCCTGGCGTTCTTGAGTATGAGCCGTCTCTGAAACGCTACTCTGCATCTCGCAGAGTTTGGTAGGGAACACCAATAGCAATGGCTGCATATCTGGTTGAGCGGCCGTCATCAATAAGTGCTACAGACGTTCGACATTCTCGGCATTAAGGAGCATTTTAAATTCGAATTTTTAACTTTAATTTACTTAGTCAAGGGATAAGCTAAAGCGAAGTTATAGCAAATAAAAATCAATTCGAACTGAATAAAAATAAACAAATTGATAATAAATGAACGCAAACTTGTAAACATTTTTGATTTATTTAATTTTTTTAATACCACAAGTGTAATGTACAAAGTCAAATTTACTCTAAAAATGTTAACTATTAATTGCCGAAACAAAATAACTGGTGAATACAGACCAGACAATGTTATACTCGTATTATTTATTTATTTTTTTTTTTTATTTTTTTTTTTTATTTAAGGCGTCTCAACATCTGTGGTCATTTGCGCCCGGAGCCTTCTCAGTGCACTGCCGGCCTCCGGACAGTGTTCTCCCGTTACAGACAACACTGTCCATCACCGAACAGTGGGCTGTAGGGGCTCCTAGGAAGAGAAAATCTAAGGGCAGCAAGACTGGATTCGAACCCGTGATCTCCGCGTTGCTAGTCCAGCGCGCTACCACTGAGCTAATCCCTTCCCTTCGTATTATTTATTAAATGTGATTTTTTAAGTGGCCGGAATTTTTTTGCGGGTGAGTATATATCTGGGCCAACTCCATTGCTACAAAATGTAATCTATTCAAGCAAGGAATATATTTATTTATTTAAAAAAAAAAATATATATTTTCCAAAATACTTGAAATGGGCTGTACTTTTTGACTAATTAAATATTTATTTACTGCCTATTTGTGAACCTCCACTCTCATGATGAACTGCCGCCACTCAAAGGAACCAAGTTTTGGTTAGTACATTTTTCTAAAAATTTAATTAAAGAATGACGGTATAAAGGCTAAGAACATATTACAAAACACGGAGATCACACAATTTGATGATGCTGATGAAATAATAGATAATGCTTGATAGAAAAATACGATTTATTGTTATTGTATTTTTATATAATTTTAGATAAATGACGCCACATCATCACCTTGTTGTGGAATTTACCACACCAACGCCACAAACATAACCGATTCATGTCAACAACAAATGGAGCAGAACTGTCAAAACCAGATTATTGTTGTTATTGCCAACTATTATTTAACCACTATCACACCTCTTTACAGTAGTTACATCTCAGTTCAATCTCTTTTTATCATATTTCAGGGTGATCAAGTATTTTTTTTTTTTGTCAAATTATATTTTTAAGATAGATTGTCATTTTTATAAATCTTTCAGTTTGTCCCTAACATGACAGGGGTAGGAGGATTTTTTTTAGGGATATGACTAATAGAGTTTTTACCTTTATGCTTACCCACATTGTATGACAGCGCCACTTCATGTAAAGCAGTTTAAAATTAAGCATAAACTATGATCTTGAAGAAATGATTCAAATAAAAGTAAGTAGGTTTATAAGATAAAATAGGTTTGTATATGTGCAGTTAAATTTCAAGTTCATAAAGATAACTGCTATGAAGAAATTTGGTGTGAGGATCGGTCAGGAAAGAAAATATTCAATTATGCCAACGTTTCGACAGAGTTTCCTGTCTTTTTTATCAAGGCTTTAATATATAGATAGTCATGAAGATGTGGGGGAAGAATTTTTAAACATAACAAATTTGTTAAAATTAAAAGTTAAAATTTGTTTCTTAAATCATCCTACAGAAATGAAATGTTAAGTAACATTTAATTTTATTTTTTTTTAAAGTTTCTGGGATGTAGATTGTAGATTGTTGTAAGGGATTATCCCCACTGCGACCTGAAAGATTTATTGTGCCCCCCCCCGGAGCCTTCTCAATGCACTGCCGGCGTTCAAGCACTGTTCTCTAGCTACAGACAACACTGCTCATCACCGTACAGTGAGTTTTAGAGGCTCCTAGGAAGAGAAAATCTAAAGGCAGCGTCCTTGATTCGAACCTGGGACCTCCGCGTTGCTAGTCCAGCGCGCTACCACTGAGCTTACGAAGCTTGATTACTCTTCCTTCTTCCTTGGCTTACGCCAATTAACTAGGAATGGAGACCCTAGTTTGTGTACTGTGTTTGTCCTTGTCTGTAAAGTGTAGAGTGTACATAGTTTAAGTGTATTGTGTACTATTCTGACGAAGTGCATGGAGTACAGAGCTGCGGTAACCCGTGAGGTCGCTACTCCCCAAATAACTGCATGCACCAGACACCCCCTGGCGGCGTTCTGTGATGTAAAAAATGTGTATGTTTAAAAATTCTTTCGCCACATCTTCACGACTTATCTATATACGAGTATATTAAAGCCATGATAAAGGCAGGAAACTTTGTCAAAACGTTGGCCATAATTAAATGTTTCTTTCTTGACCGATCTCTTCACCAAATTTCTTCATAACATAATTCATCAACGGTCAAATACTTTTATATTTTAAAGATAACATTTCACAACTTTTTCCAACATAATTAAAAAAAAATTCAGAAACTAATCAGCATATCATACTTCCAAGTAATCGTTTTTCTTCAGACCCTACATTTTAGTGGGAAGTTCCTCCGGAAACTTCCAAAAATTACCTTTTTTGTAAAAATATTTAAAATAAAAGTGATAGATGGTACTTGGTATATAGTATACTATGCATTCAAGAGCCTATCACTTTTGTTTATAAATTTTTCAAAGAATAGAGGTAGATGGTACTATTAGAATGGTTACGTTCTTATTTAATGGATAGGATTCAGATTGTCAAATGGAATGGAAAACTTTCTAGAGAGATACTGGTGACCTCGGGTGTTCCCCAGGGATCGAAAGTGGGCCCCTGGCTTTTCCACATCTATATAAATGATCTACTGGCCAACTTAGAGGACATTAAATCATTATTTTTCGCTGATGGCTCCAAACTGTTTTGAAAGTACAATCTAGAGATAACTCTATAATATTACAAAATAAGCTTTCAGAGGTATTTAAATGGTGCACAGATAAACGTATGGAGTTAAAAATTGATAAATGTTCAGTAATAACGTTCTCCAGGAAGACAAAGCATGTCAGAGGAGCCAGTTACTATCTGAGTGAGGTAAAGGTCAAGAGAATTGAAGTTGTAAATGATTTGGGAGTCCTGCTGGACTCAGGTCTGACATTGAGTTCCCACATATACTATGTATGCAGGGAAGCATCCAAATTTCAAGGCTTTCTCTGGAGGCATTGCAGGGAAATTATTGATGTAAAGACTCTATTGGTTTTGTACAACGCACTTGTCCGTTCGAAGCTCGAATATGCGTCTATTATATGGTCTCCATATACTGCTGAGGGCATCAAGAGAATCGAACGGCTTCAAAATAACTCCTGAGGAGAAATGAAAGGCTCTCAGAAGAAATCTTATTAGAATCATTGGAAAAGTGACGATGCCGGAAAGACCTCCTATTTATATTCAAACTGTTTAATGGAGATATAGCTATTAACTCCCTCCTGGGAACATTATCTGTTACAATTATTTAAAGTAATTTGGAATGAAGAAAAAATCCCTCAGTCCTGGTGTGCGGTCAAGCTAAAATTGTTTTATAAGAAAGGGGACCCCAAAGACCCGCTTAATTACAGAGGCATTGCCCTTATCAAAAACATCTTAAAGCTATTTACGGAAATACTATATGAACGCATACTCAGTTGGTCTGAACAATTTTCCTTAATTCCCGAGGAACAGTGCGGCTTCAGACCGAGTAGGGGTTGTATGGATGCGATTTTTAGTCTTTCTAGCGCGATAAATCTTAATTTCAGATTTAGTAAAAGACGTGTTTATATAATTTGTGTGGATTTCAAACGCGCATTCGACTCGGTGCCTCACAATTTACTATTTAATAAATTATATAAATTAGGTATTAGTGCTAAAATGATACGAGTTATTAAAGCACTGTATGAATATGCATCACTAACCTTAACAGACACTCATGACTTTTTAAATTCCATTAACATCACACAGGGGGTGTTGCAGGGGAAGAAATTAAGCCCACTTTTATTTAACTTGTACACTTCAAATATTGTCGAATATTTTAAGATTAGGGGCGCCAAAGGAATTAGCATTGACAAATCTAACGAACTACTAATGCTATCATATGCTGCTTACTCCCCAAAGGATGTTCAGTTTAAGCTTAATTTACTACAGTCTTACTGTGACACTAATTATCTCCAAATTAATACCTCCAAAACTGTTGTTATGCCTTTCTATAAAGGTAAATTACCTACAAATATTCCAAAATGTTTTTGTAACAATGAAAGAATCGAAATTGTTAATTCGTTTGCCTACCTGGGTGTTCGTTTCTCGACATCGGGTAAATTCTCGCAGGCGGCCCAACATTTTAAAAATAAAAGCTCAATTGCGGTTTCTTCTGTACTTTCTTTGTTGCCGAAGATAAAATTGGATTCTTGGGATGTGGAGAATTATCTGTTTAATTCTCTTGTCTCTAGCGTTCTCCTGTATTCATCGGAGTTATGGGGGCACCGCTACGCGGAGATTGCAGAAAGAATACCTCTAAGATTTTACAAAAATTTGTTGAGGCTATCAAGAAACACGCCCGACTGTTTTGTGAGACTTGAAATTGGCATTATACATATAATATCGAAAGTTTTTAAAAGCACTGTCTCTTGGTGGTTGAAGATCCTGACTATGCCACACGAAAGAATACCTCGTATCTGCTATGAAGCGCTTTTGGCAAATATTGACAATGCGAGCATTCCCTTCAACTGGGTCATAAATACGCGTAAATGTTTCATTATTATTGGTGCCGAAAATATATTTGACCAACAAGATGTAGATTTCATTTATAGCAGAGTGCCTGATATTATAACAAGTTTCAATAATCATCTCATCTGTAAGGACGTTGACATTGCGATAAATTCGAAATTTAATTCTATTTTTAGAAACATCAGCAGTTTTGGTTCAAGAGAACGATATATTCATTTTTAATGTAACATAAATGTGACCTGGGTTGCCTGCCAACTTACACTGGTTTCCCAGAAAAAGCCCCAACTATTTGTTAATGGGAAATTATATAAGTTTAATTCAGAGGCGCCTTGCCCCCTATGCAAGGAGGACAAGGACAATATTATGCACTTTTTAATAACATGTCCAATTTTCGATGTCTTAAGGTATAAGTTCCTAATAGAATATATTAATGTGCCACTATCTCAAACAGTTATGGAAAATCTATTATGTTTCGATAGTCAGCACCAAGTGAAATATGTTTACATTTACGTAACTAAAGCGTTAAAAATAAGAAGTTTTATTTTGAGTAATTAAGAATTTGATATTTATGTATTTCTATTATATTCCCATATTTTGTTATTTTTTTAATTTTTCTATTTGATTCCAGTATTTTTCTTTTTAATTCAGTTTGTGTACATTTATCCTTTTTAATATATATATAATACCAGCAAATTTGTTATTAAGAAGAATACATGTATAGAAAAAACATCGTTAATCTACTTTTTTTTTTATTTACTTCATTCTGTGTTCTCAGTTTATTTGTTTACAGAATAGGTATTTTATGTTGTGATTTAAGTTCTATTGTAAATATATGTTTAGGACAAACCCCTTGCTACAAATTGTATTTATAAGCAAGTAATAAATAAATAAATAAATAATGGAGATATAGACTGTCCCGAATTATTAGCAAGCATTCCTTTTTTATGTGCCTGAAACAGACTCCGACATTTGCACTACCAATCTCAGCATATCTAAACATTCAGCCAACAGAGAGATCTAATCACTCGTTGCTGTAGAAGCTGGAATTACTTAATTCCCCTTCTGAAAAGGGGTTTAATTTATATTAATAAAAGCTATATTAAAAATCTTTGCATCTCCTAGTAGTGTTTCTGTGCAGTTTATTTATTTGTATTTATGTATAATCTTGTGATAATTTTTTTTTTTATTCTCTTGTGAATATATACATTTTTTTTCTTGTATTTGACTGCAATTTTTATGGTCTAAGTCACTGTTATTGCTGTACAGAATAAATAAATAAATAAATAATAAGTGTCGAGAGAAAACGGCTGATACTTTAAAATTCCATCCTTAAAGATTATATTATACAGGGTGACCAGAGTTATATGCTCCACCCACTTTTTTTTTAAACGGCGGGAAATTTCGAAAAAATAGAAAACACGTATTTAATCATTTTTAGTCTAGTTTATTTTCAGTGATTGATCCATTTTTTTATACCCTAATATCCCGAGATACAGCATCCAACTTCTTTTTTTCAAATGGAACATTATATTTTTTTTTGCATATTTTTATAGTACTTGAGCTCCTAAAAAAAAAAAAAAATGTTAAATCGGTTTTGAAAAGTTATGGTAATTTAAAACATGAAAAACAAATTTCAGTTTAATGTCAAAATTACCTTATTTTTTTTTTAAAGAAGCTGTTCAAACTGGGCACCATCAACGGATAGGCAAGCCAAAGCTCTGGACTCCCACGCTCTGTTTGTAGCAGCACTTGTGGCAAAGTCAAGATCTAGGCAGGCTAGAGTTATTCGACGTTCCAGATCTTCGACTGAAGCCACGGGATTAAGGTTACTGTACACTTTATTTTTTAGATATCCCCACAAAAAATAGTCCATTGGGGTTAAGTCCGGAATCGAGGTGGCCATTGGATCGGACCATGAGTTCCTAACCACTTTTCATGGAAATTTCTGTCCAGGTAACGTCGAACAACTCTCGCATTATGTGCCGGGCAACCATCTTGTTGAAAATACATATCTCAGCCGACGTTTTAGAGGAACATCTTCAAGCAGAACTGGCAAAATGTCTCTTGAAAAAAGTTAGATACCTTTCACCAGTTAAGTTCTCTCTGTAGAAGTTTGGGCCTATTAGTTGGTTTCCTAAAACTCCACACCAAACGTTTGTAGAAAAAACAACCTGATGGCGAGTGGCGAAGTTAACTTGTGGATTTTCTTCTGCCCATATTCTAAAGTTCCAACGATTAAGAAGGCCATTGTTGGTAAACTTTGATTCATCAGTCCATAAAATTGTGCATTTTTTGTCCATTTTTTGTGGGGATATCTACAAAATAAAGTGTACAGTAACCTTAATCCTGTGGCTTCAGTCGAAGATCTGGAACGTCGAATAACTCTAGCCTGCCTAGATCTTGACTTTGCCACCTAAGTGCTGCTACAAACAGAGCGTGGGAGTCCAGAGCTTTGGCTTGCCTATCCGTTGATGGTGCCCAGTTTGAAGAGCTTCTTTAAAGAAAAAATAAGGTAATTTTGACATTAAACTGAAATTTGTTTTTCATATTTTAAATTACCATAACTTTTGAAAAACCTAACCGATTTTAAATTTTTTTTTTTTTTTTTTTAGAGGCTCAAGTACTATAAAAATATGCAAAAAAAAATATAATGTTCCATTTGAAAAAAAAAGTTGGATGCTGTATCTCGGAATATTGGGGTGTAAAAAATGGATCAATCACTGAAAATAAACTAGACTAAAAATGATTAAATACGTGTTTTCTATTTTTTCGAAATTTCCCGCTGTTTAAAATAAAAGTGGGTGGAGCATATAACTCCGGTCACCCTATATATTTGAATATCATTTTTTACATTATTGCTAATTTCAGTTCAAAAGTAAACTTTTGTCAAGGCAGATGCATACTACTACAATGACAAGGGGGCTGGCTAATAGTGACAGTAGTGTCAGTCAAGTAGTTGCAGCTGTAACTACAATGGACGAATCCATAACACAACAGTATCCATCCTGCTGTCAGGAGCCATTTTTTTTTTTTTTTCATTAACATAAACAATAAAATATTTAATTGTAATGTGGCAATTAATGAATATATAAGTGGACAAATATGTGAATTATAATTATTAACCTAAAAATCAAGTATAAAACACGAGTCTTTCTCTTAATAGCGTTTATTAAATAATTATTATAACCCTAAGAAACTTTCTTTAATTTTGAATATTTTCACTTAGTCCTAACGTAGATACAGAAGTGATGGAAAGTACATGTGTACCCAAGGCAGATAATATTTGAAGTGATTAAACTGAAGTCCAGAAGAAAGAGTTAATATCATTGAACAAATCTATATAACATCTGAAATTTAACGTTAGAGATTGTGTAGTGCAGAAGACAGTGCCAATAACATTGTACAAAATCTAAAAACAACTGTATTCCAACGTCATAGATTCCTTCCTCTATGTTTTAAATAAAATTTGGTAAAGTCGATAAAAAACTACACTTTTGAAATTTTTGAAATTCTAGAAATTGTTTTACTGTGCCTTATTATTTATAAAGGTGGTAGTACCTAATATTGGTGAAGTGGTACTTTAGAGGAAAGCTCTTTCTAGTGTTATTATATTATCATTATTGTTATTATTATTATTATTATTATTATTATTATTATTATTATTATTATTATTATTATTACTATCTAAGGAAGGTTCCTAAGAAGCCTTCCCCAGCAATCTACCGGTCTAACTGCAAATCTTGATATACTTTAATCTCAAACTTCCTCCAAGCACTCCTCTGAGAGTGTTGCCTTCCCAAATATGTGGAACCTCGTATTAGTGAAACGGGAACCATTGACCTAGGTAGTGGTACCGTTTCCCTGACTCCTGCTCATAATTTTAACACAATGGGCCTAGACGCCCTACCTACTTTATGTAAATGATTGGCTACAAAAATGTCCAGTCAATACACCTACCACGACTCTCAATCCTATCCTATACCACAAAAACTAAAGCAAAGTTACCCTTCTGAATAACTTACATTTTCAAATTTGGCATTCTGGAAATAGTTTCGTTGATTTGTATTTTATGGCTGTTCTTATGTAATTATACTCAGATTAAGGGTTGTAAATTTAGAAACCTTACTACGCCTTTAGATTTTTTTGTTTTCTCTTTGTAATTTACATTATTCGCGACGTTTCGACACTATGCGTGTCATTGGAATGTAATTGGTGATGTTGAGTGTTTGTATGCTGCTGGCTTGTGGCGTGAGCGGTTCAGTAAAAGAGCTTTTATGTTTGTTTGAGATAGAAGTATTAGTAATAATCAAGAGAGCACCACTGTTTTTAACAATAAATAAATATATTATCTGTAAGTAAATTTAAATATTTTACAACATTACAACTGTATCTTAATACATCAGATGTTTATCTAGAATAAAGGCAAATGCATGAGTTTAAGAGAGCGATTCCTGAAGCAAGTGTTCTGGCTTTGTAAGCAGAATGCCGACTGTATTGTTTGAAGGCAGAAGGCAGACTGTCCTGAAGAAATGCCCTCTCTAGCGGGGGGAGGGGATTTTCTTTTACAAAACGGTGGGCCTAACGGGTTTTTGTGCCTTTGTTTTCCTAATAGCAAATTTACAGTATCTGACTCTTTTCACCGCACTAAGATACATTTAAAATATTAACAAAATTCTATTTTTGATACTATAAAATATTCTAAACTATTTTTCAAAACTATTATTTTCTTTTATTTCTTTTTTCCACTACACCATCATCATGTGAAGATCAGTATTCATAATTCTATTATAATCTGTATCGCAATGTGATATATATTACATAATAATATATATCACATTGCGATACAGATTTTAATAGAATTATGAATAATGATCTTCACATGATGATGGCACGCATAGTGTCGAAACGTCGGGAATAATGTAAATTACAAAGAGAAAAAAAAAATAATAATCTAAAGGCTGTAGTAAGGTACATAAATTTACAACCCTTAATCTGGAAATAGTTTTTTTTTTTTATTTAAGGTGCATCAACATCTATAATCATTGGCGCCCGGAGCCTTCTCAGTGCACTGCCGCCCACCGGACAGTGAGCTGTAGAGGTTCCTAGGAAGAGAAAATCTAAGGGCAACATTGCTGGATTCGAACCCGAGACCTGCGCGTGGAAGACCAATGCGCTAACCACTGAGCTAATCCCTTCACTAGAAATAGTTCCAATATACCTTAATGTTCATTATATAGGAAGTGATGTGATACTTTGGAACAAAAGTCTTTAAGTAAATTGACAATTGCTTTGCAATTGAAAGCAAAACAAAATTGAAGCTTTTTTCAATTGTGAATCGAAAGCAAAGCAAATTGACAATTCCCCCCAGACCCCTAAAAATTTAATATTCTTAAAAAAAATTTCACGTATAAGTGACAGATCTATACGTGTTTGCAAAAGGAAGAAACTATTCAAAAAAAAAAAAGGGCATTTCCGGTAGATGATTTTTTTTTTTTATCAAAAACGATTTTTGTTTAGATACGATGGTGGTGGGGAGGAATGTACGATGGGAATATCAAAGTTTAAAAACTTTCTGTGTGTTTTCGTGTTGAGACAAATCTCTTTACACACAACTTTTTTTTTCTTTCCCAGAAGATTTGAAAACATACATGTTTTGGTGAAAACAGTTTCGAAAATTTAATATAACTATAATTCTTTCCCTTACAGTAGAAATGGCGAAATCATATTTTTTTCAAATCAAGTTATTAAATCTTAAAATATCGGCCATATTCTTTTTCAAAGTTCCATACGTATTTATTATAAATTGTTTAAAAATTATAGATAGCTTGAGCAGCCAGAAGAGATCTAAGTAGATCTATTAGAAATCTAAAATGACAACAGGTTAGAAAGATCGAAACCCTAAAATTTTGTTTTATCTTTTACTTTCTCTTACTCCTAGTAAAAGAGGAAGTATTGTAATCGTGTCAAATTTTCGATATTGAGTTTTCATCGGAAATATACGTTTTGAGGTCCCCTGAGTCCAAAAAAGTGGTAAGTTTGTGTGTGTGTGTGTATATCTGAACAGCATAGCTCAAAAACGAAAAACCGCAGGAAGTTGTACTTGATATTCCGTTTAGTTATCACCATGGGATCTGACAGTACGTTATCTGTCAAAATTCCTCAAACTGAAAGTACCACTTTACTAGTTTATTAGACAATTCTGTCATCTAAATAATGTTGACAAGAATTGAATATGTTTTGAAAATCCGAGTTTTTTAAAAAAACTCGGATAACCGGAAGTGCGTTTACTTTACCACTTTACTAAATGATTTTTTTTTTCACTTTTTCGCAATTTTCTCAAAAATGGCTCCAACGATTTACTTGAAACTTATACAAAACATACAAATATCTACAACTTTTATTTAAAACATTTCTCTGGGAAAATTCATTTAAGGGCACTTTTAAGGGTGGGATGGGGTTATGTTTTTCTCTAAAGTGCTATCAGTTCATTATACAATTCTACCATCCAAACAAAATTAATTATAAATAAATAGATGTTTGAAATTCCGAGTTTCAAGAAAATTAGTAAACCGGAAGTGCGCTTTTACTAAACAGTTTTTTCAGTTTTCGACGAATTTCATTAAATTTGGTACACAAACTATAAAATTTATCAATTATAATTTTGAGAAGTGGAATAAGAGGAAGTATCTTACTTTCTCTTACTCCTAGTAAGAGGAAGTATTGTAATCGTGTCAAAATGATGTGTGTGTGTGTGTGTGTGTGTATTATAAAAACGAAAAATCGTAGAAAGTTCAAACTTGGAATTCCGTTTAGGTATCACCATGAGATCCGACAGTGGGTCATCTGTCAAAATTCCTCCACCGGAAGTACCACTTTACTTATTAGTTTTTTTTACTTTTTTGCAATTTTCTCAAAAATGGCTCCAACGATTTTCTTCAAACTTGTTATATCAACTACACATATAAAGAGCTACAACTTTTCTTTGAAATATTTCTCTGGGAAAATTCATTTAAGGGCAGTTATGGCGGAGAGGGTGGAGTTAGGTTTTCATTTAAAGTGCTATTTCAGTTTATTAAACAATTCTATCATCTAAATAATGTTAATTAGAATTGAATATGTTGTTGAAATTCCGAGTTTGATAAAAATCGGATGACCGGAAGTGCATTTACTTTACCACTTTTACTAAATGATTTTTTTCACTTTTTCGCGATTTTCTCAAAAATGGCTCCTGATGATTTTCTTTAAACTTGATATATTAACTACTCATACAAAGAGATACAACTTCTATTTAAAACATTTCTCTAGGAAAATTCATTTAATGGCACTTTTAGGGGAAGGGGTGGGGTTATGTTTTTCTCTAAAGTGCTATCAGTTCATTATACAATTCTACCATCCAAACAAAATTAATTATAAATAAATAGATGTTTGAAATTCCGAGTTTCAAGAAAATTAGTAAACCGGAAGTGCGCTTTTACTAAACAGTTTTTTCAGTTTTCGACGAATTTCATTAAATTTGGTACACAAACTATAAATTTATCAATTATAATTTGAGAAGTGGAATAAGAGGAAGTATCTACTTTCTCTTACTCTATAAGAGGAAGTATTGTAATCGTGTCAAAATGATGTGTGTGTGTGTGTGTGTGTTATTATAAAAAACGAAAAATCGTAGAAAGTTCAAACTTGGAATTCCGTTAGGTATCACCATGAGATCCGACAGTGGGTCATCTGTCAAAATTCCTCCACCGGAAGTACCACTTTACTTATTAGTTTTTTTTACTTTTTTGCAATTTTCTCAAAAATGGCTCCAACGATTTTCTTCAAACTTGTTATATCAACTACACATATAAAGAGCTACAACTTTTCTTTGAAATATTTCTCTGGGAAAATTCATTTAAGGGCAGTTATGGCGGAGAGGGTGGAGTTAGGTTTTCATTTAAAGTGCTATTTCAGTTTATTAAACAATTCTATCATCTAAATAATGTTAATTAGAATTGAATATGTTGTTGAAATTCCGAGTTTGATAAAAATCGGATGACCGGAAGTGCATTTACTTTACCACTTTTACTAAATGATTTTTTTCACTTTTTCGCGATTTTCTCAAAAATGGCTCCTGATGATTTTCTTTAAACTTGATATATTAACTACTCATACAAAGAGATACAACTTCTATTTAAAACATTTCTCTAGGAAAATTCATTTAATGGCACTTTTAGGGGAAGGGGTGGGGTTATGTTTTTCTCTAAAGTGCTATATAACAGTTGATTATACAATTCTATCATCTAAATAGAATAAATGGATGGCTAAAATTCAGAATTTCAAGTAAGAAATTAGTTAATTAGTTAACCGGAAGTGCGCTTTTACTGAACGGTTTTTTTCAGTTTTCGTCGTATTTGAATTAATTTGGTACACAAACTATAAGCCCTTATAGTTAATTATAATTTTGATAACTGGAGTAAGAGAAAGTTGTGTGAGTGTTTCACACCAGTTTTTTTTTTACTAGAATAGTTTCATTATTATTATTTGTTTAATTATTGAATTACATTCTAACATTATTAATAAAATAAAAAAAATGCTTACGTAAAATGTAGCATTTAATAATTAATTATATAAATATGGACATACTTTTTTATGGTTTACTCGTTAAAATTCAATTAACACTCTAAAAAAACAGCAGAAAAAATAATAATAATACAATGTTGTGGGGAAATGCCGTGGTTGAATGTTTAAAAAAAAAAAAAGTAAAATAATAAAATAAAAATCTTGTTATAATGTTGTAATTAATTTAACATTCCCTATTATATACTCCCCCACCGCCACCACCACCATGACCATGAGATTATATTCCTTGCGTAGAAGAGAATGCCGCATATATAAGATTCCATTGTGCCTGTAATACAAGCATGGAGCCCTTGGTATTCTTGGAATTGGAGACGTCTCCCTTGGGATAGGGATTAAGGGTGAACTTACCATCCCTTAAATGCCTTCATTTCCTTACTTACCCATCTACATTATGAGCCTTCCTTACACACAGTGCCCCCCCTATATATTCTAGTCTAGTAAATAATGAAATGGAACAATATTGTAACCAAATTAATATATCTAAAAAGGATGTGTTGAATAATTTGATTCAATAAAAAATATGTAAAAAAAAAAAAAAAAAAAAAAAAAATCTGTTTTGAAATGCTCATACGACTTTGTCTTACATCTGTCTAAAACAAGTACATATAAAACGATAAATTTGCTTTAAACTTCCGTATTAAGTATAACAGGTAGCGAAGGAATCCTGGAATATGTTCCTTACACTAATTTGTACTTTGATTGGGTTGGGTATTTTTGAACCAAATTTACAGCCAGCTTTTTCTTTTTATTCAGTATTTGATTTTACATTCGTCAGGTTTGGTTTTTAGCTTTACGTTTCGACAATTATTTTGCCATTTTCAAAAGCTTTTGTACTAATGTCTTGACTAGTACTTCTTGCTGACTACTTTAGAAATTAACTGCATGTACTTCTGTTAGTTCTTTATTTTTCTTCGAGAGGATTCATTAAGAAATTTAACCGAAAATGATTTTACTTTGAAATTGTTGTTATTGAATTTGAGTTTCACCCTCATTTGCAGCCATATTTGGGTCAACTCAAATATGAGTCAATAAGGGTGAAACTCAAATTCAATAACAACAAAAGATACAGCCAAAAATTGCAAGAAACATAGTAATGTGTAAGCTTTCTAACATCAGCACGTGCACCAGTTTGAAAAAATTATCCATGAACATCGCTCATTTAAAATCTCCAATACAGTAATAGATATAATAACTTTTAAAAAGAAAAAAAAAGGACAGATCCAAAAATAATTTTCAAGTAAAATCTTTTTCGGCTAGATCTCTTAATCTCAAACTCAAATTCAATAACAACAATTTCAAAGTAAAATCATTTTCGGTTAAATTTCTTAATGAATCCTCTCGAAGAAAAACAAAGAACTAACAGAAGTACATGCAGTTAATTTCTAAAGTAGTCAGCAAGAAGTACTAGTCAAGACATTAGTACAAAAGCTTTTGAAAATGGCAAAATAATTGTCGAAACGTAAAGCTAAAAACCAAACCTGACGAATGTAAAATCAAATACTGAATAAAAAGAAAAAAGCTGGCTGTAAATTTGGTTCAAAAATACCCAACCCAATCAAACTGAATAAGAAATGCAGCCAATAAATAAGAGAAAAACAAGATATGTCAAACTAATTTGTACATTATAAACAGTTCTACGTTATAAACGGTCCCTATGCATTTTATCTACTATGACATTTCACGGGACCGGAGATTTTGTACGTTACAAACGGTTGTTCCTTATATCCGGTGTCGGTATATACGATTTGTACTGTACCTCAATTTTTTTGCTATTTTAAGATGATAACAAGGGAAACAAGGAAGTGATAGACTGGTGTAAAAGTGTAGTATGATTGCAGCTGAAAGAAAGAATTTATGCATAGTAAAATTATAGCGGGGGGGGCTAGTTGCACTTCAGAAGATGCACTGTCATAATGTATTTTTTGTTGTTTTTTTTCTACAACCGTGTAATAATGTGCCAATTATTAAATCAAAACAGGTAAGTGAAGTTCTACTTTTACAGATGAGTGACAAAAACTATACGCAGTTATTAGTTTTTCTTACTAGTGTAGTAAAGTAACATTATTCAACTCTAACCAGCCCGACATCTAGCGGGCAATAATGCTTCTTTCTGATCACTAAGAACATGAGTATTCTTTATCATATTTCAATACTAATAGGTTCAATATAATATAATATAATAATATTAATAATAACAGTGCAATATCATCAATAGTAGGGGCGGATGTTGGTGTAGTGGTTATGAGCATGGACTTGTAAGTGGGAGGACCCCAGTTCGAGTCCAGCGTATAACTAAATTTTATATTTGTTTAAAAAATGTTATTAGTAAAGTAAATGCTTTCGCCCCCGTCCACGACACCTAATTTGGTAGTTGGACGTTAAGCCCGCCTGAATAAATAGGCATTACTTTACTTTTTTCATCAATAGTATAATAATTATTATTCAAATTCAACAAATAAAAACTCTGATGATGATGGAAAAATCTGTCCAAAATATTATATTGTCATGAAATCATAACTCAAGTCTTATTAAATGGCCAAACTCCATGAATTCCACAACAAGGACATAAATATTTTTCTGATTTTATATTCTGCTTATAGAAAAAGTGGGGGTGAAAAAAATAAGCATAATTATTAGAGTCCATTAAATGCTTTTCCAGAATTACAAGTTTGAAGATAATCGATTATGAAGGAAATACGCTTTCACCTAATACCTGCTCGAACAGATTTTCTTTGAACTTTGAATGCTACCTATATCGCTCAGGTATGATTTGAGATAAGGTAATATGAAAGAGAATTGCAGGAAACAATTACGTGTTTTAAGATTTCTTTTCGTTTTGTTTGATTTGAAGAGTTCAATCTGAAGAATAAGTGGTATTTTATCCGTCGCAGCATACATATTTATATTGTTCCTGACCGGTTTCGGATTTTCATCCATCGTCAGAACAAAATCACCAAGTTCGTATAGAGAATTGACTTCAACATAGTGTTTGTTTTACACTCATCTTGTTGGTTGTATATATCATAAGTGTTGGCTAATGGTCATTCTACCATTTATCGTGAGATGCTTTTAAGGATTCCCGTTGCAGGTTTCCCTTCTGATAGGAATTTGAAGACTTTTGTCTTTGGTCATTCCTACAGAGTTAGGTTGCCTTCTAGGGAAGATTGGTTAACCCTGGGTCCGTCTGGTGTGATTCCTGAGAATTATCTCCGATGCTACACGGACGGTTCCAGGATGGATGGTAGGTCTGGGGCTGCCGTCTATTTTGAGACTGGAGATCATTTGGTGGCGCCTCTTGGTGAGTGGGCCACCGTTTTCCAGGCTGAGGTTTATGCAATTCTTTGCTGTATTTTGGATGAGAGGGTGCGTAACACTAATTTAAAAGGTGTTTGTATCTGCTCGGACAGCCAGGCTGCGTTGAAGCGCTTAATTCATGTGTCTTCACTTCCAGATTGGTGTTGGAATGTTCTAAAAGACTGGAAGATCTTTCTTCATTAAAGGATGTGCTTCTGGTCTGGGTTCCAGGTCATATGGGAATTTTTGGTAATGAGGAGGTGGATAGGTTTGCCAAATTAGGTGCCTCTCTCCCTTTCATTGGTCCAGAGCCTGATGTTGGTGTGTCTTCTGGCACATGTTTATCAGGCTTTCAGACATGGATGACCTCACAGCACTCATCCTTATGGATGAGTGCAGTGGGTTGTCGGCAGTCTAAAATGCTCATTGGGGGCCCAGACGGAGCTTTGAGTAGCGGGGTCCGATGTCTTTCACGGACCTCCCTCAGACATCTGGTTGGATTCCTCACTGGGCATTGTGGTTTAAGGAGACATCTCTAATAATGGGACTCGTGCCTGACCCCTTTTGTAGAGTTTGTGAGACTGAGGAGGAAACATCCATGCATCTGATGACGAATTGTTTGGGTTGTGAGGAGATTAGGTTTAGGACTTTCGGCCGGAATAGGATATCGGTTAAGAGGATCTTAAGCTGTGTTCTTTTAAGGTTTTGGTCCGATTTGTTCGGTCTGTGGTGAAACTTAAATGGTTAAAACCTGGGCCTGGATTTTCGTTCTAGTCCCAGTGGTTGTTACTCTTTAGGGGTAGCTATATGGGCCCTGGGAGGCTTTGGATAGCGTAGGGTTTGCCCTCCCCTTCTGTGAATAATAATAATAATAATGTGTTGGCTATATATATATGAGTGTAACAGAAACATTACGTTGAAGTGAACTCTCTACATGAACTTGGTGATTTTGCTCTGACGATGGATCAAAATCCGAAACCGGTCAGGAACAATATAAATATGCATGCTACGATGGATAAAATACCACATGTTATCCAGCATTGCGGACCCATCCACATATTCAATGAAGAATTAGTATTCAGAATTCTGATTATATTAAAATCTGGTTTGAAACACTCACTTGAATTTCTCTTCCTGCAATTTACATAATTATAATTGAGAAATGTTTTACAAATGTATAATTTTTTATTAAATCTTTATTTGTCTTAATGGAAAAATCTAATCCTAATAAAACTACTTTTCTGAAGCTGGCGTAATCAATTTTTCCCAGAAAAAAAAGTTACAAACAAAAGTGATAGGCCCTAAATGAATTAATTAATACAATAAGTTTAATGAAACTCGAAGATATCTTTATGGAAAAATTCGCAGAAACCTGGAGAAAAAAACTATAGGTACAATAAAATAACACTTCTGTTCTAGCTAAGTGATTACCATACAGGTTTCCCACGCGCGGAGGGCCCGTATTCTTTGTCCAGAAATGCTGTCATTGTCTGTAACGAGAGAAAACTGTCCGGAGGCCGGCAGTGCACTGAGAAGGCTTTAGGCGCCAATGATCATAGTTGTTGACGCACCTTAAATTAAAAATAAAATAAAATACAAACACTTCCGTTTAGCCGATCTCCTTCCAACCACAAAATTGTGATAACACAATTAATTCTAATTAATATTATATAGATGACAAAAAAAGTATAATACACTTAAATTACACTTTAGAAGAAAGCATAACCCCCCCACTTTCCCAAAATTCTTTTATAAATGAATTTTCCCAGAAAAATCGATGGATAATAATATTTTTCACACTTTTTATATTTATACAAACAACCATTCAAGATACTAAAGATAAAAAATTAGGAATTTAATTGAAACTATAAAGGATGATATTTTTTAATGTCATTGCTAAAATTAAGTCTATCAGATAAGATACACAGCAATGTTACTACATTAGATGCATTTCACATGACATTTAATGCAAGCTGTTGCATATTCATTGGTCTCCTGTTTTGCATTTTAAGTACATACCCTATAGAGTACCAATTATGATGCTTCTAAAGTTGTTTACTATAATTTTATATATTATAATAATTATATCTAGAAAATTATTATCGTTTTTGTACGATTTAAATTAGACTTTAGAATGGTTTAGTTATGATCGATTTTTTCGAGTTCGTTTTTCATATTTTTGTAACGGCAAGAGAGAGAACACAAGCCCGACCGAGAGAAAACAGACTCTCTCTAGTACTCTCTGACTTAAGCAGGCAAGAGTGGGGAGAACCTGTATATAAGCCAGTGAGAGATCTAGACATCTATCTATCAGATTCAACCATATACGTACATCACATCGTGTCATAACTCTACTCTAACCCTTTATTCTATAAAATCTTTAAAAGTCCAGTGCAGTTTGTGTAGACTTATAGCCATATTATAACAGTGTCTTCATATCTCGTCTAATTAATCAATCCCAATTTCTCTCCTCATCAACTCCATTATATTTTTAAAGTCCGTGGTACGACTGAAGTCTGTCTACAATTTGGCATTCCCTTCAGAGATAGCCCATTTAAACGGACGTAAAAGCGATCTAATTCCGATATAATGTGCTCCAATATATAATCAACACTTTTTGCTAACCCAAACCCTCTTCAGGACTTCAGAGTAGCCCTTTCATAAGGCTCCACAATTATAAACAACAAAAAATCTGGTTTGAAACACACATATAACTTCTCTATTAATTTATTAAAACTGGCAAATTACTTGGTAGGTTTAACATAAAATTTAGTTACCCTAACAAATATTACTGATGTATTTATATATTGTTTCTCTCAGTACCTCTAAGGAGGTGAGTATGGCTTGCTGCAATCTTGTGTAAAATGCTCTCCGGGCACATTTGACACATCGTGGCCGATGTTGACAATAATTGTTTGTATTACCCCTGCTTATGTGGTTCCTCTATTTTTATTTCCGTGTAGCACAGTAAATCTATATAAAATATTTCTCTGTTATTACTGTTAGGTTCAAGATTCAACGAAGATAAGAGGCAGTGGCTGTTTAGTAGTTGGATGAATCACCCAGAGTGATGTTGCGGGGCCTATGTTCGTGATTCGACAATTTTTGTTTAATCAAATCTGTAGGAGTACTTTGATGCAGGTGGCTAATGACATTTGTGATACGCCTTTTCTTATTGTAGCTGGTTATAGTAATGACAGTTTTGGTGTTAATAATGAGTTCTGCTGCTCGAGCTTTGCATGAAAGTTGTTTGGTCCGGCTAAGTGAGTGAGTGCTTTGCATTAGTCTACGTATTTTGTGACATTTTTTAGATAAATGGGGCCCGCAAGGGGTATGTGTTGCATGCAGTAGCGACTCCACGGCTTATCACTGCTCAGTACTCCATGCACTTCGTCAGAACAGAACACAATATACTTGAACGACATACACTCTACAATTTACAGATAAGGACAAACAGTACACAAACTAGGGTCTCCGTCTCTAGTTAATTGGCGTAAGCCAAGAGAGAAGGAAGGAATTTGCTCAGTGGTAGCGCGCTGGAGTAGCACGCGGAGGTCCCGGGGTCGAATCCAGCATACTGCCCTAAGATTATCTCTTCCTAGGAGTCTCCACAACTCACTGTTCGGTGATGAGAGGTGTTGTCTTCAGCTAGAGAACACTGACTGCTTGGAGGCCGGCAGTGCACTGAAAAGGCTCCGAGGGCACAATAGATCTTTCAGGTTGCAGGAGGGAGAACATATTGTAGGTGAACACATCTGGAGCTACCACTGTATTCTCCGTAGACGTTTCAGGTGAGCTATTTTGTTTTGAAATTAGGTTGGGTAGTTGTTTGGTGTCGAGTGATAAAGGTTGGTTTCCGCTTGTGCCAGCGCTTTCTTTTTGTTTTTATGTGGTAAATAGTTCTGTGAATTTGATTTTCTCTTAATTATTTTTGAGATAACTGAGGATGTTGATTGGTTAACTGGGGAGGAAGTGGCGTGAGCAGTGTCATTAAGATTCATCACAATGACAGCACTCAGCAGAGAGAAAATTAAGGTTTATAGACGAGAAGAACGTTACTTTTTAATAGTTGCGAGATTATGTACAGAGAGAAGAGAGTTATTATATTATACATTATATACACGCACTCACAATATTTACAATAAAACTGAACAATAAATATAGAAAAATATATACAATAGTAATATTTACAACGGTCTTTAAATTTAATGTATAACTTAAATGTCAAAAAAAAAAAGAAATTATTTACACTTTGACGTTAGGTGAATTTCACTAATTTATCAATTTACATGAAAAAAATAAAATGTCTGATATTTTACTTGCATAAAAATTAATAATTCCAAAAAATTACTCACAGTTTATAAGTAACAATCACTAAATTTTCATGTTTTAAACTTGAAAATTTTCAAGAAGAATAACTAACAAAACTTTAGTAATTTGCATATTTTAGATTCAGCTGATTGCTGCAAGTTTAATTCAATTTTATTCGTTATTTCTTAGAGAATTCGGAAAAGAAAGAAGCGATTTGTTATGATTTAACCACCCTAATGTGTAGGTGATGATTTATAACACTGATTCAAAAGATAGACGAATAATTTTTAAATGAATACAATCATCAAAATATTTACCTAGTATATTTGATAATAGAATATTGAGATTGTAACGAGATAGCGTCAATATAACTTACAGGGATAACTATAACCTACTGTAACCTTCTCCACTCTAACCCAGTGTTGCCATCTTGTCGGAAGATTCAGATAGACGATAAATTTTTTTTTTTTTTAAATGAGATTTTTATTATTTGAACATTTTTATGTACCAAGGTCACTTATGAATGTAAAGAAAACGTAAAATGGCCCAAAAATGGAGGAATGAACAGATAATAAAATCGTTTTATTTATTTGATAAACCACTAAAATTTAATATGATTTCATTTTTTTTTTTCTTTAAATCTGTGAATATTTATTTAATTTTTTTTTTTTTTTAAAGAATTTAATTATATAAGTCAAAATTTTATTCATTTTTTCTACCACAATTGAGTGTAAACATAAACAAGCATATATATACATAAATATCATAAATTGCTATGATAATATAATTTGATATACAAAGGCCGAGATATGGTGTTATGATGTTGGGTTTGTATAGTTAATTGAATGGGTAACCATTTCAATGTAAACCACAACTGTATGTCTATATGTACGTTATGTTTATAGGAGTAGCGCACGATTGGTTTTCATTCATATGGTGTGGTTCCCTTTTGAATATATATACCTGTTTCTCTTCACACACTAAAACAAGCCATTTATGTATGTATGTGCTTTTCCTGCCTTTGATAAGCATGGCAAATTCTAACCATCAACTGTTATATATTCCATCTCTTTCATTCTCATATACATCCATACACACACACATATATATATACTGTGTTGTGTTTCTTTATGTTTGAAAATGGCAATCAAATTAAATGTAGTATCGTATTGATGTAACTGGTCCTAATTTAGTTGATCAATTAACCTTATCAATGCTGAAAAGGAGTATATAATTTTTATGGTTATGAACTTTTTTTACATTTTTTTTTTTTACAAATTTCTTGATTAAATTTCCGGAAACACTTGAATTTAGAAAATATATTGTGAAATACAAAAAAAACTACTTTCTTCTGACTGCTATTAATAAAATTTTATTTTTAAAAGGACAAATTTTCTTCACGGTTCAAATTTGACTGTTCTTCTTGTTGAATGGCAACCTTAACGGCTTGGCCTTCTCAATAATGTTTGCCCACTCAGCCCTATCTTGAGTTAGCCTTCCCTATATCCTAGAATAGAATGATGCAAGGGGGGGGACTCAAACTCAGGCACTGCAGCCTCCCATTGATGCTTATTGTGCCAACCCCTCGAAACCTAGTAGAAGAATTCCCCACTTCATGAGGTCAGACCTTCTCACCAGCTTCTTGGAGTAGATTCCTTCCGGTCTCAACGTGCGACGTCCGTACTCACAAAGAGCAGGGGAGGCCCATCTCCTCCCCTACTGTCACGTCTGCACAAGGGCTCAAATCCATCAATCCTTCTTGTGCAGATGTTTCTTGAACCTACCATGCCCAGTAAACAGGCCCGTTATCAGAGAAATCTGATACCTGCTTAGACCCAGGGTGTCTCTGGTTCTTCTTCTACACAGCTCTGGCATGACCATTTTGCCGTGTTTTGCCCCAGTACTTAGCCGCCAGTGACGATTATGCTCTCTCCGAGTCCATTCTATCAGAGACGCCCTCGCCATACTTTTGGCTATACCCAGAACAGCTTCCGGCCCACAGAAGGGAGTATTCGCTCCCTCCCTGGCCAGTTGGTTGGCTATTTCGTTACCTTTAATCCCCTTATGCCCCGGCACCCATACTAGCCGAACTTTGTTGTGCCGGGATAATATCTCCAGGGAGTCTCTCTCTACACTCCCTGGCCAGGGAAGAGGTAATTCTCAATGCCCGAAGTGCATTCAGCGCAGCTTGGCTGTCCGAGAAGAAGCATATCTTTCTCTATTCCTAGAGCCCATACGCAAATTCTGCTCAGCACAGATCTTTATTGTATAAACTTCAGCCTGGAAAACCGTGAAGTATCCACCGAGGGTCCTCGCAATCCATAACTCCGGCTTAACTCTCGCCATATCCTTACTCCCATCACTTTCAAATCTGTCTCTATATTAGCCAACCATCGCATGCTCTGACTTCCGTCCTCCCAGATGATTGGCAAACAGTTTTTTGGGGGGATTCTTTCATTTCCCATCGTCTCCAAGTATTCCCAGCCATCTGAACCTTCCTTTCTTTAAAGTACCAACCAAATCTTGGTCCTTAAACCGGTTCCGTAATTCTTGGTTGGTTCCTGTCTTCCAAAGGATTTCCCACATGTTTTATTGTCCCGAATACATTTCTTAAAATTTCTCTTTCCCCGGATGTTGAGATGAGTTCGTCATCTTTCGTTTACGAACACGTTTCACTGCCGTACGTTACAACAGGACTCATAAATAATTAACTTCGCCTCTCCAGAAAGCACTCTGAAGGATGGAACCTTTTAAAGCGACCAAAAGCATCGATTGCCAACCAATAATTCTGGTTTTAACTTCTTCCGATACTTTATTTTTATCCGGGATGATTGCTCCCAGGTATTTAAAACAAACTTGTGGCGAAGAATTAGATTTCATATGAATCATAGCAAAGACACTCTGCCCTTACTTCTGGAAAATGAGACGGCAATATAATGCCTTCAAAAGGTTTGCGGAATCTGCTCTATCGCGGTGTATATCTTCGGTTCTTTCCCTTGGGTAGGCGGAGTGAATGTTTTGTGTGAAAGTAATTTATTGCTTCTCTGTGGTCTGTGTGCGTTAGATCGGATAGCTGTAAAATTTTAGAAGACCACTGAGGAATATCGAGTACTGAGAAGTCTCTCAGGCAAGTCTTGTATGCATGTGCAAGGTATGACTGTATTTATAGGCTGTGTGAGGTTTGTATGTGTACTAGGTTATATTGTTGTTCGTCTAGGATGCTTTAGTTTTTGTGTTCGTTTATTTGTACTTTTGAGTGCCCGTCTCTCGTTTATTTATTTATTTATGAATATATAGAAACAGTTCTGTTTATAGCAAAGAATATATAGAAACAGCTCTGTTTATAGCAAAGTTCACGATTGCGATGGATGAATAGTTTGCGAGCTCAGGTACGCCCTGTAGTGTGTTCTTGATAAAAATAAATTTAAAACCACCAACAGCCTCAAAACTATATGACTCTAGGACAACCACTTCTTCTGCATTTCATCCTCTTCTTGTGGTTTTCATGTATTTAGTCTTTGTTTCATTTATTTGTATGAGTTAACCACTGCTTTTTCAAATTCTTTTAAAACTCCGACTAACGCTGTAAAGGTTCTTGCAGAAATGAGGACATCATCTGCATAAGCTAAGTGCTGGCTTAAACTGTTGTAATTTGTACCATTTGGTTGGGTCTTAATGGCTCTAGCTGCCTTCTCCAAAATCAGGTTAAATAAAAGTGGAGATAATGGATCTCCTTGCCTTAGGATACTTGGAGATAGGAAAGAGATTTCCTCTTGATCCCTGGATCTTTAGAGATCCATTTGAATGCCTTAATGTAAGCCAGGTCAACCTTATAAACTTTTTTGGAAAAGCTCCAAATCTTGCAAATCAATTCCTTTCTGTCCAGGCCTTCGTATTGCTTGAAGTCTTTAAAGAGGTGGTGAAGGGGAACATCATATTCATACAATTTTTTCCAATAATAAGTTTTATTGATTAAGTTTTTATTCTCTTATTGAATAAGTGTTATCGATTGTGGACCTCCTAGTTCTAAAACCCCATTGATATTCTCCAATTTCTTTTTCAATCCATTCAGATATTCTGTTCGAAAACATCTTGTATGTTGCGTCCAACAGCTATCCCGTGGTAATTTTTGCAAGCTAATTTGGTTCCATCCTATTGGCATTCTTATAGTTAGCCAGTCGCCCAAAAAAAAAAAATCAAGCTATATATTTCTTCCCACAATTTCTGGCCAACAAATATTATCAGTTCGGCTTGAAAACCATCTTCGCTTGGTGCCTTCAGATTTTACTCATGTACCCTAAAATTAAACACAGAGAGCGATAAGTACTATCCAGGCAGGTAGAAGAAGTGTTTGTTATTAGATTACGGTCGAGTAGACAACATGAACAAATCAAACAATATTGGAAATTTAACATTATAAATTCCGGAGAACTACCAAAAATCAGTGTTTCAGATAAAAGTGATACATTAATATCTGTGTAGTATACATTCTAAGTTTAAAGAAAAATCGTATTAGCCGTTTTTGAAAAAAAAAACAATTCTGTAAAGCAGTACTTCTGGTTAAACTATTGTCTTTATATAACGTTTCACGCCAGTTATATATGATTTATCCGAACCTAAACGCAATTGTTCCTAAACCGATTCAATACCATATTTTCCCTTGTAAAATTTGTCACATATATTTTCCTACCTCATATTCAATGGGTATACAATAATATAGCTAGAATTCTTGGGGCTAATATTTGGAAAATGTTCGGCCACCTTTTATAACTGCTAGAAAAAAACGAAAAGCAAAGCAATTAAAAAGAATATTTTTCCTCGACAAATTGTAAAGCAATCTTTTAAGTCATCTAAGTATAAGAAATATAGAAATCTGGCAATTTGAAGCCTTCTTTGCTGGGCATCAAGCAGTGAATCTAAACCTACAATAAATTCTTGTGTTTCTTATACGAATCTGCTTTCAACGTTTTGGTATATATATGTAGTTTTACAACAGGGAACAAGAAAAATCCTTTTTTTTTTCTTTATTTTAACTTAAAATCTAATTTTGGAAGAAGGTTCTCTAGGTCTTCTAGTCCTACCCACGGAATACCTTGCATTCTCCTATTTACGCCATTAATGTTATTCTTATGTATTTTTGCTTCTATTTTGATCAAACAAGACATTTTTATATTTTTCCCTTTGTATTAAACTAAAGTAAAGGGAAAGTAAATTAATGCCTATTATTTCAGGCGCACAGTAACGTCCAACTACCAAATTAGGTGTCATGGCCAGTGGCGGAAACACCTACTTTACCATTAATATTTTTTAGACGAATATAAAATTTAGCATCTATACGCGGGATTTGAACTGGGCACCTCCTAGTTACAAGTCCACACTCATAACCACTACACCAAACACCCGCCCCTCACTTTTATTAAATTCTAAAAGATTAACCAAAGAAATGTTAGATTGTAAGATAACATATCTCGTTTATTTTTTGTAATAAATATTTATTCAACAATGGGACAGTACTTTTTATTGTTCGATTCGTTTTAGGTCAATGTTTGGTTCCACTTTCGGATCCCACTTTAGAAAGGCTGAACAAAAAAATAAACAAACACAAATTGAGGTAAAAAAAAAAAAAAGTGTGAAGCTGTGGCACAGCTGGTAGCATTCAGCGGCAATCAATACTTCTCACATCTGCCCTCATACATTCACATTCATTTCTAACCAATAAATATCTATAATAAATGTAAGAATTTTAAATTTAATAACTAATTATAATTAGAAAAATAAAATTAGCTAGTTTTATTTCTTAATTACCATAAATTTTAAAAATATTCAATGCAAGAAAGTCGGCTATCACTATTGAATGAATCGTTCTTATAAGTCGTTCTTACAAGTTTTGACACTGGATGAGTTCTGGAGGAGTTCCCAGAATGGGAGATACGGCCCCACTGATTTAGTTTATTGCACAATTTTACGCTGGCTGTGGGG